>UYRT01000320.1:0-10126 GCA_900617915.1 Gongylonema pulchrum
AAAACTGCGGGAAACCATGCAAAAAACGCATCTTCGCACGGGCAGCCCGTGCGTTGGCCAATTATTCTGCACGGGTGCAGGCTACCGACCTGAGCTTGCTCTAATTTTCTCACTTTTACTATGCTTGTGCATGTAAGCGGAAATGGCTTGGGGAAATTAGTGAATTTCTGGTATCAAATATTTCCGAAACACTCACGCTGTCGCAGAATATGCGAAAGAATTAAAGTGAAAAAATGACCACTGGGAAGATAAAAATTATCTGAATAAGAAAGAAGCCGCAGCATTGGCGAGAGAGTAAAGATTCAATTCGGACACGCTGCAAAAATGAGTGGAAGAGAGGAAATTTTGTCTAGATGGACATTATGAATGAACCGTGCGAGCCAGTCAGGTTTATAGAGGTTCATGAGCTGAAATGTTGGAAAATATTTTTTGTCGGAAACTCGTCTGGCAAATATCATCGCTCTATCAAAGAGGTACCATTACCGACGATTTCTTTATCTAAATCTGTATAAAAAGGGTTGTTGTAAAAAATTACCGAGCTTTTGGCAACCATCGACACAATTCGCATCAGGACGATGGGCATCAAGAAAGCTGTCATCTTGAAGGAGTAGCAATGATTTAACCAATAAGCTGGGGACAGTTCCTTCGCGTCTTTCTTGGCGGGAGCGTGTGACACTTCTTCGTTTCCAACCACTCCAGTGGCGCGCAGTTTTTATAGTACCTAAATTCACAGATGTAAAATGAAGCGAACTTCTTCCAGACCTGCCCTTAGCTAAAAATCAGGAGTGGACCTTTTATATATAGCAGAACCACTGCCGGGGAACCATACCCTCCAATCATATAATCTGACTCGGCTTTAGACGAGGAAGAAAGAGAGAAGGAGTGGAGAGGGGCAAGGGGGGAGGGATAAATGTTGCTTTTTTAAATGAATCAACATTTTGAATATATCATGGCATTCTCATATAGGATTGTAAACGTGGTTTGAGCATGTAGAGCAGCAAGTGATAGACTCTACTGAAAACTCTGGAGAGCATACACCTCATCGCAACAGCATCCCGTGGAATGAAGGGGTTGACGATGAGCCTAAAGCCAAAATTCTGTCAAACTCCCAATCACAAACACTCCTATTGATTCCGACGTGGCATAATCCCTAATACTGTTCTCTGTTTTATGCTAATTAGGTTTCCTTTCGATCTTCGATTGAATACAAACGTAAAATTAGAGATTAATCCCGATATATATTAAGAAGAAATATGTATGTGTATGAAATATAAAAAAATATATATTAAATGTAAAGGATATGTATATGAAATTATATTAAAAGGCTGGACCTCCTCTACCTTTGTTTTTTGGAATGGAAAGCTGGGAGAATGTGTATCACAGGTTGCGATGAAAAATATTACAGTGAGATTATCAAAAAGCAGTAGTCGTTATTGCGTCAGCACTAAGTATTGCCTTCCACACGTCTTTTGCAAAATAAAAAAGGCAGTAACCTTCCAGGCTTCCGGTAAGTGCACTTTTTTGCTAAATTTGAAACAGTCAGATCGTTGACAGTAACGGTTATTGCTTCAATATTTAACGTGTGCGCTCGTACTGGTAAATGTTTTGCTCTTTTCCTGCATAAGGGGGAAAAGAACGCTAGCTGGGGGGAAAATGTTGCGCCTTGCAGCTGCATGAAATCTTAACGATTACCGTGGATTTTGCATGAAGCTGTTGTCAACAAAGTGCACTCCCAAATTTTCCATATCCGTACGTGAAGCTTAGGCAATTATAAAAGCTGATTTAAGCTTCCAGTAGCGCACAAGATACGCCAGCACTTATGTAAAATTTCTGTTTTCTTCGATGTCTGGTCACCGAGAAAGAAGAATGAAACAGTATCACAGTCTAAACATTTGAAGGGTTCGTGTGTGATAAAACATACAAAGTCAGAAGCTGGTTTACGCTTAAGGACCTATTTTCGATGGTCGACCATTCAACGGAAATTATTCATTTTCCGTTATGCATGATTTATGGGGTTTATGGTGACGAATGCGCATGTTAAATGTAGAGCGACAACCACTCATACATCTAACGAACTGAATGCTTCAAGTTTAGCGCAAAAACGCATGACCTCACCAGCACGTTTGGTGCGTTGCAGCCTGGATTTTTTCAATTTTACGGAGTATGTTGATTGAGCAGTGTTTCTTCAGATCTTCCTCATTGCTTTTTTTATGCAGCAAAATGTCTCCCGATTTGTTCAAACAACTGGAAACTTCCGCAAACTCTTATAGGATGACTCCAGAGTGGGGTGGAAAAACTCCAGAGTGGGGTTGAATTCCCGAAATTCCCGCAAAATCTTGAATTCCCGAAATTCCCGAGATTCCTGCAAAATTCCCGAATTAAAATCCACGTTGGTTTTTTCCACCCCACTCTGGAGTCATACTATATAAGAGCAGTCAGGGCAGAAAAGTTTCTGGATTTCAGTAATTCTAGCAAACAATTTTCTAATCTTAGTTTTGCTGCATCTTAGTTTTGCTGTTAACTACGTAAAAGACTGCATAATTTTGATCAGTTATAGTCCAGCAAATTTTTTCACCAAAAAGTAGCAGTTTTTGTAGCGGATAATTGTCATTTTCACTTTTGCTGGAGCTGTCTGCTTTTTTTTTGTTTTGTTTCAGATAACATTTGCACAGACCCAGAAAAAATAGAAATTAACCGCTGTAAGCAGATTTAACAGATCTAGATATTTTTACTCTCTCTCCCTCTGTCAAATGCGGAACCCTTTCTCCAAAACTCTTGTGAGGTGTCACGATTTGAGGGATCCAAAAATAGTGAAAACGTGTGTTCGAACTTTTTGCGTCCCGTCTTGCTAGAGAAGAAACCTCCATTCGCGGTGTTTTGACCTTTGAATGTGAAAATTTTTATTTTGTCAGCGGGAAATCGCGGGGAGAGAGAAGGGAGGAAGTGGATGGCGCAAGTTCGAATCGCTGGATCATGCTATTCTTCGGCGATCGGTAAGGCAAGCCATGGTGGAAGCTCGCGTTTGTCACCCGGATAACGACGTTTTAGCGCTGCCTGGACCTGCTCGATAATAAGCCGGTGTTCAACTGGATACGGTGATAGCGTCATGTACATTAGCCTGCAAGTATTCATCCACTGGCTGTGATAAATGAATAATGTACGATTTCGGGATGTTTAAGAAAGCCTGAGAGTTGAGGGCTGGAGGAGGTGGAGGGGGGTGATAATTTTCTGGGAAAAAACACGTTGTTTTTTTTTTGTCTTGAACAACAGTTTGGTGATGAAAAATAAGCTATTTGTGAACTACTAATAAACATGGTAACGTGTGTCTTTTATTGTATTGCAAGCAGTGCCATTTCTCTTTTTATGATTTCCTCACCACTTTACTATCCCAACTTTTCTCCTTCATCTGATTTTAAGAATTTAGTCATATGCACATCCTATGCATAGCCGTTCTGGTGATTCCTGTTCATACTCGCATTTATGGCTCTGTCTGTGTTTAAGGTAGACGCTTAACAGATTGCTCTGCGCCTTGATCATCGATACAAGAAATTCTCAGATATAGCATCTCGGAAGTTGCTTTTTCTCATGGTCAACACAGTTCTTCATCGTGTTTGATCCAAACACATGAAGGACACTTCGGACAGCTAAAGCGATGTCAAAAGTGTTCTGTTCAGAGAACTGTTTAGTTGGAAATCCATTCAAGAGACGACGGAACGAAAGTCGTGGTGTTGCAAAGGGAAAAAAAAGGAGCATGAAAAAAGGAAGCGAAGTTGGAAGCTCGTTCCCCTTCGCCTTGTGCAGTTACCCTTCGGTTTTCTGTAATATGTAAATGCCCCGTCTCTTGCCTCGAGTTCCCCCCTTCGTGATGTTTAATGTGATAATAGAAAATGAAATGGGAGAGTGTAATTATTGTTTTCTGGAGGTGGCTGAATGTGTGCGGCGGCAGCTTGAAGCTGCTGCCGGGCAATTTTTGGGGTTTGTTTTTTTTTTGGATTTCTTTAATATTGTTTTAATAAATAAGTTTCACCTGGTGTTGCACCTCTCTCTGCCCGGCAGGCCCTCCCAGCCCCAACTTCCCCTCCGCCGTCCGAACGTTACAGTGGACCAGCAAGCTGACCACCAGGCGATGTAGCACTGATCGAATCAACAAGGAAAGTTGTTAACTGTATAGCTCGACAATCAGTCTATGAATTAACTAAGCCAAGTGCTTGGAGTATGAAAAACATAAAATCAAATGACCGAAAATATCAGTATTTTTCTGACTGCTGAACTGAAAACCTCGGAAAATCTGAACACACACACACTCACATGGAGTCCCAACAACGCGGGTTTTCTCTGCTGTTGCAACACAAAACGCATAAAAAAATAAAAATATCTGAAAAAGTACCGGTAAATTGATCGTATCTCTTTAGGCAGTCGCTTGAATTCGACATTTTGAAAGAATAAGCATTTCATTTCGCAGACGCGTTCCTCGTCAAACACTGATCGCCAGGGCAGCTTTCCAGAGATCAGTTCCGCAATCATATAAATCAGTGAAATGATGTCGTCCGATGGCCCCTACAGAATCGTTTAGAATTGCAGGCTCACTTCCAGTGGTTGGAATGGAGAATACATCTGGACAAATCGCAGTTTTGCTGACGTTTCTGTCCATGGTTGGGGAGCTTCCTCCTTGTGCTTGACATATTGGTACCGTGGGCATAGGGGAAAGAGAATGGAGATGAGAAAAGGCTCGGGGGAAGAAAAGCACGGTGTAAATCCCAAAAATAACAAGAACACCTGGACAATCAGTAGGAGTACCCTCTGTTTTTAAGTTGTACCCACTCGTCGAGCTGTGGCCCTTTGATTCCGCACAGCACACTTCCATTTAGTGCCCACCACCTTTTCAGTGTATTTTTGCCAACTCTTCGGAGTCGCTCGGACGAACGTTTGCTTTCTCGCAAGTACCACTCACTAATGTGCAACGCTCAACAGTTGTTGGCAAAGCAAGCAGAATATTCTGTACCCATCGGGTTCTACACTCTCGCGCCAATAAAGAATAAGAAATTAGCCTCGCTCGAAAGCAAAAATTACTTTCCCAGAAAAATTTATCTGTAGGATTTTTAAAATTTAAATTTTTTCACGTAAAAAGTGTACTAAGCATAAAAAGCAAGAAAATTTTTTAGGAAAATATTTTTTTGTTCTTTTTATTTTTTGTATTTTTACAATTTATGTGAGGAAATTTAAGAAGCACCAACGCATTTTTTGCTTCAAATTTTAGACGTTTCCGAAAAAATAGCATATTATTCAATGTCCCGGGACTAGCACCGATCTACGTCATCTCCACAGCGACCCGGGTTTCACGCTTGAGACTGAAGCCAAAGATATAGATTACGGCTCGTATCTCCGAGCTTGGCCTTTCATCCCCGAGCAAAATAATTACGGATTACGGCTCTTTCCATTGGTAAATACCAAACCTGTTCTCGACCACGATGCGCTCGCACCGAACTGTACCGCAGTGTTCCAACAAATGGCACGAATGAACGAGGTTTGCAGGGCCATGGCAGTGCTAAGCTGAGATCGACGATCATAATGCGCGATTCAAGGCCATCATATGAAATCGGGTTGCGATACGCAAAGCTAAGAAAAACTTTTTTTAAACCATTTTCGATATTGAAAATTAAAAGGGTTACTTGAAAAATGGGTGTTTTTTGTTTTTTTTTTTGATTTTTTGAAAACGGTGTTTACCAAGGTGTTTTTTTCAAATCTCAACTTATCATTTTACAATTTCCATGCTGACAAGGTCCAGACCTGGCGCTAAAATAAAAAATGTGCAGCTTAATTTGGCCCGAAATGTTCCCTTTCAGAATTTTTTTGTGAATTAAAATTCAAACTGGTTTTTTTTCTCCCCACTTTGGGGTCATATTGTATAAAAGCAGTCAGGGCAGAAAAGTTTCTGGATTTCATTAATTCTAGCAAACAATTTTCTAATCTTAGTTTTGCTGCTAACTACATAAAACACTGCGTAATATTTTGATCAGTTATAGCCTAGCAAATTTTTCCACCAAAAATTAGCATTTTTAAATCACGTCTTTTTTCTCCTTCCCTACCATTAAATAAATAATTCGTGATTATCCTTCATTCATTAATTATACAGTCGCTACCTGTAATTATTACCCTTAGTAGCATGCAGTGCTATTCGATTTTTTGTCACATATTCCTAATCCTGACGTCACGCTGGCATAGTAGTTTACGCTTACAAACATTCTAACTGGGACAGAAAAGTCACGCGACAGGGAAAAGGAAGAGGAAAATTGTATTTAGCTTGCTCCTCAGCGATTCTTAAAAGAAAAAAGCATCGTCTGTTCAGCCAGCTCCACGGATATTTTCATACGTTTCGGCATGTGTATGCCAGGAAGTCAAATCCGCAATCAGTTTCCTTCTAAGCAACTCTCAGAAGAGATTACTATCCGCAGTTTTGACAACTTGTGGCTGGCTTGGAAAATATTGGAATGCCTGCGTCTTTCAATGAGAATATGGAAGCGATTTTGATTTCTGACTCTGTTGCTTTTGGCAAAATGGCCATTTTTTTAAACCAGAAGTTAGCAATATCTGATTTCCGTATTCACTAAAATCCAGACGACTTTTGTGCCGTGATTTTTTGGATTTCGATTTGTGGAGCAATGGCATTCACCAGTAAGGCGAGACTTGACGATGCACATATCCGAGTCGATGAAGCGATGCGAGCGCACGAACGCAGCCCATCATAATGACCAGTGCCAAGTCCAGAGGGACGGTACCAGTAGGTGACAACGCCAATAATGAGCCAATCAGTGTTGCATTATATTCAACGATAGCACATGGTCGGCCAATCCATTCCGGGTCACGCTCTGCATCCTGGTCCCCATTCTCGCCAAATATCATCTTAACCGCTTTTTATCAATTTATGATTTTCATTGGATAGAAAATCCCAAAAACCAAAATTCATTTCGTATTCCCTCGCTGTGACTGTTCTGCAGTAGTCAGCATTATATCATAAACATTATTACAATTATAACTATTGTTATTACTATCGTAATTACCTTTCTTACAATAATAGTATTTATAATTACTGGCGATTATACTAGCGATTATTATTAATAATAATGATTATCATTAGCGCTACTTTCTGTCACTGATACAGCTGGCAAATTCTCCATTTTTCTCCAGTTTGAATGCACTCTTATGCTAGTTGTTTTGCACAAAATTCCTCTGTTGTTCCAATTTCCTTGCATAATTCTTCAAATGCGCTTAAAAAGACTTATGGGGAACAGATGCCTCTTTTGAGAGCGACGGTGGCGCGTTTTTGATCTGGCGAAGGAGTAGGAGGTAACACAGTGGAGTGGGTTCTGAAAGTTAGTGCTGTAAAAGGTACCAAATTTTCGAGGTAGCAAGCGTTAACAGCAAGCATTTGCTAGCCAAGCTGTCAATTTTTGTAATTTTATAAATTTTTTCTTTCTTAGATTTGACCTGAAATACGTAGAAATTTTCTTGGTGCCTGTTTAGCCAAGCTTGCAATATTCGTCCCTAGTGAATCAGCGTCAAAGTCCGAATCTGCTTCAAAACTTCACATGATACTGCATGTTGCCAAAACAGGCCTGACACCAGTATTCTTGGGATTCTTGATAGGCAGGCAGAGAGACTGAAGTTCTGTTGCTCATAGTAAGCAAATCATTTTGTGTTGAAAAGAGTTAAATTGTAGAGGATTCGCTTTTCCCATTAGTGGATTAGAGCAACGTTTAAGCCAGATGGGTACTAAGTTGAGGTGTGCATCCCAGGATCGAAGAGCTCAGCATAGTTGCATCTACGGTGTGGGAGCATTCTAGCAACATTACTAACATGAGCCGCCCACGTATGTTGTGCGTATTCTGTTTTTAAGCCTAACACTAATTGCCAATTATCTTGGCAATTTTCCTGTTGCTCTTTAAGAGTTATTAAAAACACTCCGCCTACGGTACTATTTTTGATTTAGGGAAAGAACATTTAGCGAAATTCACCTTTTTTAAACGGCCATAACAAATAATCTTTGGAAAATGAATGGAACGGCCTTTGGTCATTTCTAAAAGTTTCACAGTACGATGAATTGCGGTGTTTCTGCGATCAATAATGTTATCGTGCCTTGCAATCAGCATGTGCATCATCTGCAACCCAAGTCCGTGTAGTGCATTTTAATGAACTGCAATGTTCGAAGACAGAAATTAAATATAAGTAAGCCAAGTAAAGGGGTAATTTATTACTTTGATAACTGTTATTTCAGCGTTTTGGCATTATGCGTTTTTGCGTACTAATGCAAGCGCAAAAACGTGTATAGAGGTTGTCTGTTTGTGTGTTTGTTCGGAAGTGATTGAATTTTGTCAACCATTTTCAACTTAGCAACGAGAAAAGATAAGAAGCTGAAATTTTAAGGGCATGTTCCATTACAGACACCACTTTCCTACTTTAAAAACAAAGCTCACTAAGGAACACCTAAAAAGAACACTTGGGTTTCACTAAAGAACACCTGAAAAAGCGTGCAAATTTTTGGCGGGAAACGACTTCGTGAACCATATAGGACAGAAAGCTAAAATCTCGCGTGGGTGTTCCTTGTTCATGTGTGAGCTAAAGATTCAGAACTCAGTTATCAAGTGCCCCTGTGCCTACAGATATGACAAGTTTATCTTTGGCTACATACCAACTTCAGAATTGTCCTGAAAGACATGGCTGAAATTTTGCGAGTATATTTACGGCCCATGAGCAGACCCCTTTACATGAAGTATATCTGCTCCATGCTTAAAGGCACAACAAAAACTTTTTACAGCGAAGAGGCGATTTCGAGAAAAAGACAAGCTAAGTGGCTAAAATTTTACGAGGATATTTTGCTCCTATGGCGAGTTGGTACTTTTAAATGCAACTTTAAGGCACTATTGTGTCTAGCGTCATGAGCTAGCTATTCTGGCACCCATTTACTATGCCACTAGACTAAGCCGGAAGCCGCAATTTTGCGCATTGTTCATTTGCAAGTCAGTAGACTAAAATTAGCTTCTGCTTTTGCATGTGCCCAGCGCACGGATGAATAAGATTTTTAAACTGCAAAATTTTTATCTTTTTTCTTTTTCACTGATCAGAAAGCCAAAAAGGCAGACATTTTACAAGAATACTGCCGTTACTGAAAACGTAAAATCAACTTTCACAAATGCCTAAGCCTTTCGCGCGGATACGGCGAAGTTCGACAATATTTCTCTGTAAATTTCACAGAAATCGTACATGTTAGATACTGAGATTCAACGCGGCTTCACGATTCAATATTACCGTCCCGATAAACTATTCCTTCTGTGTGCAAAAAAAAACCAATAAGATTTCTACATACTGTATCGGGAGCTTTATCGTCGTAGATTTGGTGTGTGGTGTATTCGCGGTCAATTGGATCATCTTCGGTGCATGTCACAAAGAATGCATGCTTATTGTGATCCACCACACCACAGATATTTTCTACCGATTCTTCGATTTCGCCCCAAAAAACTCCAGCCATGGCTTCTGTTTAGTGCTGCAATTTGTAAAAAATCCAGATCAGAATTGTATTTTTTTTCAGCACAATCCGCATTCTCTTTTAAATCCTCTATCATAAAAACGAGCGTTCCCGAAAATGAATATTTTTATGCATCTATTGATGCTAATTTTATGGCTTGTTGAAAATTGTAGATCATTTTCACGAATTTTTAAATCCTCACCTCTCGGTATTTAATCTTTTATGGGAGAGGGACTGGTAGTCGTGGTGTCCAGGATCGAAAAACCTGGCAACAGCTGCGCCAGGACGGATCTCAGTAGCACTACTAACATGGCAACCCCTACAGATAACCGGGCCGGCCTTCGCATTCTTGGCGGTCTGCTACATGAAGAATTGTAAAAGCAGATGCCCCAGACGTATTATGGCCTAAAAGCGAGTATAAGTGCGAAATCCAACCATAAGTGAGATTACAGCACTTACTCATATATTATACCTCTCTTTTCTAAAGCGGAGTTTGGAAGATTGGAAACAGACACCTCTGTCAGTAAGGAAATGCTCCAGCAAATTTCTCAAATAGTATTTGAGATCCTGATGAGGATTTACTCCGAGTCTGAAAAAAAAAAAAAA
>UYRT01000321.1:0-10115 GCA_900617915.1 Gongylonema pulchrum
CAGGCTATAGAAGTTAATATGACGTATTTCACTCGCAATTCGACCAGTCATTCATCGATTCTGAACGTACTGTCCACCGGTTATTATACGGTTAGTATTAGCATATGATTTAATTTCCCGCGTTTTATACATAAATTTTGCAAATAAAAGTGGTACTTAATCGAATCACGTGTACTATACATCCGTATTTTGCTCAGGATATTTTATGTGAATATGAATGCGGAATTCTGCTCAGCCACTGCCAGCCTGGCAGCTGCAGTTCTTTTAAGTTTCTGACTGTGTGTGACGCCGCAAACACGAGATGATTTCTGCAGCTTTCTTCTCTTAGCTTGTTCTTCAGCTTCCAAAAATCGGCTAATTTTATAAACTCAAGCTGCAAGCTGGAAATTTTTAGATTTTTGATTTTCCACGTAATTTCCGAAATCGACTCCCAGGTTCCTGATTATGATTGCACGTCCAGGGCAGACTGGTTTTTTTTAAGTCCAGTACAGAGCATGCCATGGATCTAAAGTTTTATTGCTTTCCATGCTTTGTCTTCTAAAAACCGAATATGCCAAGGTCCTGTTTACATTGTCTCAGTAACCAACTGATATTTGCAATGACTTATAGCGAAAAAAGCATAACTACGCTCGTCTTAACTGCGCACCGATATTTCTTACGCTTTTGCAATTTTGCAAAAAAAGCTAAAAATTGTGGTTTTTATCGGATTATATTTGAGAGTCGTTCCCCCAAGATAAATTTTTTGCACCTCTAAAATAAGCAGTGCTATGTGCAACAGAGCATTGTCTGGTTCTCCACTCGCTTTTCACGGCTAAATTGAGAGGCACGAGAGATCTTCTTTGTGAATATTATACACCGTAGCACTAGAGACGTGTGATTGGGAACAGAGGGAGCGAAACGAAGTGTTTTTACACTACAGTATTCTGCTTGCATCAATAACAGCGTACAGGGCTGATTATAGGGCTTTTGAATGTTGCAGTTTGCATTCAACAGTTCGTCACTAGGCTTTTGCGAGTCTGCGGGGCGGAATAACTCAGGCTTGGTGACCTGTGTGGATACGAGCATCTATCTCGATTCACCGCTGCCTATCGCTGTGCTTGCTAACAACTATGTGCCTGGTGCTGGCGACAGTTTCCTTGGTTTGTATTTTTAAATCTTTGGTGAAGCAAAGTAGCAATATTAGGGATTATGAGGATTGTGTTTCAACCAGTTGTCCATCAACAATGAACGTCTTTTCTCACTAAACTGGGAGACAGCTGTGGCTCTGAGGGACTGGAGTGCTTGCAGCAACAAACTACCAGAACAGATAGAATTAACGTGAAAGTGATGGCAGTGAGCACATTTGGTTAACCAATGGGTTTTTGCTACAGCATTTTAAGTGTGTCGGTGAATCGAAAGAACATTGTATGAGAGGTGCAAAGGCGAATATCACAGCAGGCAGTTTATTGACTTGTGCAGCCACGAGTGGATGGAAGAGCGAATCACAAGAATCACTTGAAGTAGTGCACACTATGTTGCGAAATTGATCTAATAAAAATAATCGGCCAGCACACCGACTGCCCGTGCGAAGATGTGTTTTTTGCACAATTCCTTGCAGGTTTTTGTAGCTAGCGGCGCTGTTTTCCCGATAGATACTTCTAGCCAAAAGAATTAAGACTGGCCACTACGACTGTGAGAAAACATTTCAGCTTTCTAGCTTTCTGGTTCCCGAATTAGCAACTTACCCGCCAAAAATTTTCACGAATCGGCACTTGAGAATCAAGCACTTGAAAATTGTGCTTGGACAAGGAACATCGCTTTAAAATTCCAGCTTTCTAATTATTCTATTTTCCGAGTTAGCAGCTTACCCGCAATAAAATTCCACGAGTCCGTACGCAGAAACCAGGCACACCTGGGGGCTGGGTTTTTATTAAGACCTGTCTGGACAGGGGAGATCCCCTTAAATTTTCAACTTTCTGGCTTTCTGGTTTCCAGCTTAACAACTTAAGCGCTAAAAATGCATGAGAACCACGCACACCCGGGAGTTGAATTTGAACTCATTAAGTTCGACATCCTCTTAAAATTTCAGCCTTCTAGCTTCTGTGGTTTCCGAGTTAGCAGCTTACTCGCCAAAAACTTTCATACCCCCGTATGGGAAACCATGTGGGCAAGGGCGCCCATTTTGGGGATGGGAGCGTGTACACGCGCACAGATTAACTTCCCAAAGTTTTGGCGTTGTAGGTTTTGTAAGCCTCGAAATGAAAAATCGGTACAAACACACACAGACACACATGCACACAGAGAACCCCTCAACAATATTTTTGCATTGCATAGATACAAAAAACATAAAAAAAAAAAATGCTGAACTGGCTGAGCTTGATGAAGACGCGGTGATGAGACAAACATACCACGAATCAGTGGATCGCTACCACGTTATACTGGATATTCCTGTAATTTTTAACTTGGGCTATTTCTTCGAAAGACGTCACAATATGTGTTTTTAAATTACGGCTAGACTCCGTCTACTTTCCTCATCGCAGATGATATTAATGATAACTCTCGACAGAAAAGCGAGAGCGAAAAACTGGCGTTTTCATTCCTTAGCAGAGATAATGCGAGGTCAAAAAATCGCTTTTACAATTCAGTGCACTTGAAAGTCATATTTTGCGGCTAAATATATTTGTATGGGGATGGTGGGTTATTGTTCTGCACTCGCTACAGCATGCAAAAGAAAATTTGGCACACATATAGTAAAGCAGAGTAATTTGGAGCAGCTCCGAATTTATGCGATCAGCACATATTTGCATCTTTAGTGTAGCAGAAGTGTGCAGTAACTTGTCTCATGCATTAAAAGTAAGTGAAATAAACAGGGATACAGCATAGCATTATCCGATCAGATTAGTTTGTGGCTTCACTAAGAGTGCTCGCTATCCCTCAGCTTATTTATCGGTCCGGACGCAGCACCAACACAGTAATTCTTTTTCATTTTCTTATGAGTCTCTAAGAAATCTGTGCATAATAATTATTTACAGTAATGCCGCTGGCAATGGCTGGTGATACATACGCATTCTCAGCCCCTCCGCCTGCAGTTGGTGGAATGACTACTGCATATTTCATACCTGTTGGCTCCGAATTGGTGAAAATCAAATTGACTGGTACTATAGGCGGAGACTCTTATCAAAAAACGTTCACGACCCAGGTGAGTGCAGCAAAGCATTTTATGCATTTCTACATATTTAGGCAAATGCAAAAACGCACACTGTCAAGAAGTTGTGGGTGTGTGAGTGTGCTTGCTTGTCTGTGAATGTTATGTTTGTGTGTGTTCGTAAATTTTTCCATTCACTTTCAACTTCGCAACCAGGCAGGCTAGAAAGCTGAAATTCTATGAGCAAGTTCCGTCTCCGCGTGCGATCTAATTAAATTGAAAACAGTTTCCGCTACGCGCCTTGATCTCGCATGCAGCGCTTGTAAGAAGATGAGAAAAAGCTTTCGAGAACCGAAAAACCTTGTTCTTGTGTGTGCTGAGGTTTCAAATTCAGCTATCACATGTTGCTTATAGCGCATGTACGACCACGTCAGTTCTCGTCGTTGGTACGACGACCTCTTGAGGTTCAGTCTAAAAACGCTACACTTTCACGAGATTATTTCCTGTCCATGCGCGAACTTCTACGCGCAAACGACGTTTTGGATAACACTTGCATCACGCGTAAAGACGTGTCAAAGATATTTGTAGCGAACTAATCCATGGCATTTAACAGCAAATACTTCTACACGCTCAAGTCGATAATCGATAGGATTTGACAGCAACAAAGCTACACCGTCGACAAGGTTGTTGGAAAGAGCAGCTCGGGCTGACGCCGTCGAAAAGAAATAAACAGCGAGATAACAGCACAGCTGCATCGCCGCTATTGAGTAATCCCGGAGAACGCGGCGAAAGTCACAGCCCTTGATCAGCAGATGTTGAACTTCAAAGGCAACAGTAAATCCAGTTCTTCCTCAAAGTGTGTTGGTGAGGAGTGCAACAAGAAACTGCCGGCGTCGATGGAGGGATGTTGAATCGTCAAAATGGCTGGGGATCGCTCGCCCCAAACGAAACTTCACGCTCATTTTACAGGCTCTGCTGCTCACGAAAGCGTGACAGCATCTTTTTTTTTTTAGTAACTTAAAGCAGTTCTCCGCTTAAATGTGAGATATCCAACTTTACAGCTCGTATCGAAAGTGAATTAGCAATGCCGCGTGTTGGAAAGTCAACTGCCAACTGCTTACCTTTTTGAGTAAGCCTTAGAAAACGTGGCCATCGACCACCTTGACAATTACGTATTGGCATGAGATGCTACTGCAGTTAATGCCTCCTTTTCTCATAAAGTTTAAATTGGATTTCACCTTTGTGTTTTCAAATTCAGCTTCGAGCTTTCACTGCATGTTTGATCATGACTAACAGCATTTTTTCAAACAGTCACAAATATTATTCTTCCGAAAGATCTTGCAATGCTTGTTTAAGCGTGGTGCCGGCCAGTTAATGGCTTTACAAGCATCCGTTCAACTAGCATTATCGGCAACAGCCAATGCTTCTTTCGTGGTTTTTGTTTCTGTTCAGAAGCTACCAACTTCATCAATCGGACCCAAAATCGACATGGGATCGTACATGCCAACTCCGCTCCTCGACACCAGTTTGTCCTACTTCTGGTTCTTCACAAACATTTATTCGATGAGAGAAACGAACTCCAGTAGGGACCTACTAATTCAGAACACTAAATTCTATAAGGTCAAATTCACTTCTTGCTGCAGTTTCAAACCATTATGAGTAACTTTTAGTTGTCTGTTCAAAATTTTGTGCCAAAACGCCATTTATATTGTTTATGCATATTCCAAGCTAGGACACTAATAAGCTAGGACACTAAGCTTGGCCTGTCTGAGCCATTTTTCCGAAATATAATGGTGGTAACGGTAACCATTTAATAAATTTTCATAGACTACGCCAAATGACCAATAGCTATTCTTTAGCTTGCAAATAGGTTGTTTTAAGAAATTATCATTTAACGGTCATTTAAAAGTAGTCAGACTGGCAGCTTATTAAGGCGTCAGCAACTAGCATTTATCTTTGTACTGTATTAAATTGCAGAATGTAGAGGCGTTATGGACTACCACGTTTCGATGTTGCTCGAAACAGAGAAGTACGTCGTAACGCAGGCTTCCACGTGTGTTGGGTGGTTCTCTGTATACGGAGAAAGTGGTTACGAGAAACTGTACATAAGTCCACCTCAGTCCAAAAATGTGCTGCTGCATAAACTTATTTTTGGTCTCAATGCTGGCGTAAATTCGAGGTGTGTTTCCTTTTCCATCCTCTGCAGTAAATAATAGCCAAGCTTTCATGGTCTTTGCCGTGGGCATTTCGCAGCTGAAAGATGCCATATACTTAAGCCTCAGTTGCAGAAGTCTTTTCTGATCAGAGCTTCACGTTTCCAATTCATTTCCGCATTAACATTACGCATATGAGACAGAGGAGCTTGCTTGGTCAGTAATGTTAGAGATTGGTTCGAATTCTTAGTTATCCAGCCAGACTGGAAAAGTTTTACGGATATCAATGGTTAGCAGACAAATCACATATGGTTTCTCGATGACCTGGTTCTTATCCCGATCTCGAATGATATTAGCAAAGTGAACTGGGTGCTGCATATCTCCAAATCGATAATGCTGAAAATCAATGCATCGGAAACGAACATGAGCAAAAACAGGAAATGCTGTCGAACAGATTGTAGATATTAAAAGAAGTTGACATAGCTACGCCTGTTTCAGTCAGTAAATATGCACAACTATTTTTAGACGGAAAGTGCACTTGGAGGGTTGGCACATGTTTTATAGTATATGCCATGCCCGCAAAATGTCGAGCCAAATCGGCTTTCAGACACATTATTTATATCGCTTTGCTGAAAACAGTGACGTGCGGGAGCAGACGTATCAACTTGCGAAAGCAGGGTAGTGAACCGCGAATCTGATAGAGTGGGCAGTGCAGTTAAAGCTGCTTGAAGTGCTCGTAACCATTAGATGAGCAATGTACAACATAGTGACCACAGGAGACAGTTAAATAAGATGCACAGAGAATCTTGCTCACCTTGCTGACTATACGTGAATGGGGCACATTAACGAAGTAAACCGTCACTCGGAAGAAACGACGCGCATACATCGAGCAGTCGGTAATGTATAAGTGATGTCCAGGAACGAAGGGTATAACACTGCAGCGCGACACTAACGTGCTATCCTCCCACACAGACTGTTAGAATGATATCTTAGTACTGATTATTAAAGGAACATTTCATTGTCAAATTTTAGATACTGTATGTTCCTAGTAGGTTACCGTCAGCCCGAATGCTTTGCTTGCCAGTAGATCTCTGTAGTTCAAAAGAAAAAAATTCGTGAATGTGGGTGAAACAATTAAAATAATTGTGGTGTTCGAAATTTTCGAACTAAGCTGTGTTGCTTTTTAATTTCTGCTGTTTCTTTTGATTATTGGTAGTGCTTTCCTAGAAAGAAGAACTAGATTGAGCAATGATCTTTTATCCGTAAGGCATTCCTAATCGTTCCGATTGCAGTTCCTCAATGCTGCAAGTGTTGAAATATGGCGGTAACGGAGTACCAGAAATGATGCACACCTCATTCCTGGACCTGGCTGTATCCTGGTCACAGTTTGTTACGGGATCAGCAGTCTTCTATGTTCCTTCGGACAACAACATCATCACGGTATCATGCTGGATTTTCTTTTAGTGTATACCTGAAGTTCCCAATACAAAATAGTTGGAGGTCTTGGGTCTCGGCAAGAGAACGGGTAGGCAAGTGGATTGTGTCAGTGAGTTGTAACGAGTCATATTTGGAGCGATTCTTCACTTGTTTGCCCTCCCCCCCTCCCCCTCGTCTCTCCCCCCTTTCTCGAAAAATACTTGCCAAAAGAGGTATATTCGCCCAGCTCTTATGATTTTTTCTCTGCGATATTCTGCACTTCTTCCAGTATTCGCATTCGTAGCTATTTCGGATATGTATGATTAAATACGCATTTTCATCGTAGTGATGTGACTTTGAGTTATTCAACAGCACAAATTTGAGAAGGAAAAAGTCCAGTATTATAGACTGTCTGTCGCTACTTGCAGACTCTAAAAGGCTAGGCGAATGTCGATTTACCCATCAAAAGCACGTCGTTGAAAGAAAGATTTCAGGTGATAGCGGATGCAGA
This sequence comes from Gongylonema pulchrum, assembly GCA_900617915.1. Taxonomy (NCBI): domain Eukaryota; kingdom Metazoa; phylum Nematoda; class Chromadorea; order Rhabditida; family Gongylonematidae; genus Gongylonema; species Gongylonema pulchrum. Next base: position 7,205 of record UYRT01000321.1, read on the forward strand.
GGCAGCTGAGACAATGTTGTTTGATATTTGGTACTATGTGTGGACCTGGGTACCAATACCATACTATGAAGAGTCATTTTTCTATGCGGTTGCTACCACCAGCAAAGGTTTACATGTGCTCAGTGCGGATGGTTTCTTCACAGTGTTCGTCAGTGGCATTCACGATGGCGCTGGATACGGATTCATTGGGGCATACAATGGTAGGCAAATTGATCATTCTTCTTAGAAAAGCATGCTTGTCAGGGTGAAGCGGGCCTGGCAAGCGTGCTTTTTTAAGATTGATCACCACCATCAGCACGATTTTTGACTCAGCTAAAACACTTTCAAGCAAAATTCCTTCAGTTTGCTTGTTACTGAAAAAGGCAGCGCAGCGTGTCTCATCTTAATCGGTCCATTGTTTAGGCTCGGATAGACAGTTTGTCCTGTAGAAATACATCATATATCATCGAGTCGGTTGCCATTAGCAAACCGGTGGCACTTCGCAAGGGCTGTTTCTGTAACGTCATTGTTGCGTTAAGCTCTATGCAGCAAGCTTTTCTGTAATTATTCAGTTTCATATGCTATAATTTATTCCTCGCGACAGGTTGTAAACCCATTACGCAGTTGCTAAAGAATATGAATTAGAAAAGTGTCAGAAACTAACGCTGGCAAAAGACATACCTCTTATGACATGAGCAGCAAAATACAGAAACTCCTTCAGTCAGTTTTAGCAAGAATTGCCCGATTTGAATTATTGGTACCAATTTGTTCGGAGCTATAAACTAAAAAATACGATCAATTTATAATGAGCTGGAACAAAAAACAGGAACTGTTTATGGCTCAGTAGTTTTTTAAGCTATAAAATTTTAAAATTCAGAAAAATTGTTAGTTTTCAGATCAGACGTCGAAAGCTTTGCCAGAAAAAAAACCATCGACCTCTGTTACTCATTTGTCAACGACCACCCCTGCTTTAATCACGACAACCACATCTTTACCACTTACGACACGTATGTAAATTTTTATTGACAAATAAATGGTCACTTCCTGGTTTTCCTGACCCCCATTACTTCTTCTTTTAATGTTAAATGAAACTGAACCCGGTAGCTAGAATTTGCAGCATACAGGTTCTCGAAGTTCATGAAGTTAATGGTGCAACTACATGGCACTTGGTCATGGAAAATTTCCTCAAAATTTCAGCTTTCTAGCTGCAATACCGACAGAGAAGCACGCACACACATACACACACACAAGACTGGAACGCACCGTATGGGTCCGTGCAATAAGTTTTTGAGCCGAACTTGAAGTACTCAGGTTATTAACTGCATTACTAGGCACACTTCAAGTCTGAATTTAAAATACTTAAGTTGTACTTGGACAAGGAACATTCCTCCAAATTTTTAGCCTTACAGCTTCTCTGATTATTGAGTCAGCAATTTTCCTGTCAAGATTTTCACATGCCCGTAAATGGATACTTAACGTGCCTGGGAAGCTAAATTTGAAGTTTTTAAATTGCACATGGATAGGGAACATCCCTCTAAACTTTTAGCCTTCCAGCTTTTCTGGTTGCTGAGTTAACAATTCTCTCGCCAAATCTTTCACGTGCTCGCACGTAGAACCATGCACACCTAAGGGCTGGATATGAAATACTTAATTTGTATTTGGACAAGGAATAGTCTCCTAAAATTTCAGCTTTCTAGTTTTGGTGGTTCCCGAGTTAGCAATTTTCTCGCCAAAATTTTCATGCATCCTTACTTGAGTGTGACGCATACCTGTGGCCTGAATTTGGAATCTTTAGCTAACACGTGCGCAGGGAATATCTCTACAAAGTTTCAACCCCTTATCCTTTCTGGTTCCCTAGGTCGCTTTCCCGCCAAAAAATTTGCATATTTTTTTAAAGCGTCCGTACGTGGCACTTAGGCGTCCGCGGCGAATAATATTAGAATGGGAGGGTCGCGCATAGTATGAGGCTGAAACTTTGGGAGTTTCAGCCTTCTAGCTTTTCTGGTTCTCGTGTTGAAAGTGGGTAACAAAAAGTGCGAACACATAGACACACACAGGACAGCCTCTTCCCAATATACGTTTTTGCAGTTTGCATATATGCAAAAACACATAAAAACACGCACTCACACAAACACGCCGGGATCGTCACAGTACGCGCTTTTTCATTTGCATATGTGCAAAAAATTTGACACCGCTATTAAATTTAGTGGAAAAAGATAGCCAAATTAATTAGTCAAGTTTTTATTCTGGTTAAAAAACGCTGATATTGTTTCTCAAATTTAATTTGTTGTATGCATCTTACAGATCCTTGGACCGAACCAACCACAACATACTCTTCTCCTATCACTCCATCACCTGAAACCCTACCATCGATCACTACTGCCCCATTGTTAACGACCAGTCCTGCTTACATTAAAACAACAACCACGTCTTCATCACTTACAACACGTATGTGAATTTTTATGCTTTTTTTGCAGCTATGCAATACAGAAAAAGCATATTGACGAGAGGTTGTCTGTGTGTGTCTGTGTGTGCGCTGGGCGTTTGTGCCGATTTTTCATTTCGAGACCAGCAAAAGTTACAGGGCTGAAACTTTGGGAATTTTGCATATACAGGCTCCCATCCGCAAAATGAGCTATCTTACCCGTGTGGTACCCACTTACAGGCCCGTGAAAGTTTTTTGCGGGTATATGCGTTTTCTGCATTACATAGCTGATTTTTCTCATTCCCATCTCTCCCTCTTTTAATCTTATACAATTTGAAAAAGGATGTCTGTTATTAAAATTTAGTGAACACAGAATAGCTAAGTTAAGTTCAGTGTGGGGACAAGTTTTTATTCGGGTTAAAAACCGCTACTGCAATTTCTTAAATTTACATCGCTGCTTGCATCTTACAAATCTTTGGAACGAATCAACGGAAACATACTTTTCTT
>UYRT01000322.1:0-10108 GCA_900617915.1 Gongylonema pulchrum
CGGTATTGAGCGCACAAGGTAGGTGTGAAGAAACAACCGTTCATGCAGTTAACCTAATTACTTCAACTTCGGTGCAAAAACGCACAATCGCACCGATTCGCCTGGTGCGTTCCTGCCTGGGTTCAAATTGATAAAAGGGAATGAGAAAGCATGGAAACGTTACGGGACTTTCACAGTGCAATAAAAGAGGATGTCTTGGTCTCATGCGGCACTTCTTTTCATGGATGCAAGCGCAGAGCACTCACTAACAATGACGATGCGCTGGCCTTCTCGAGGAACCGTATGCTGAAGGTCAACTGACAAGCCACCATACCAATTATACAGCACTCTTTATTTTCGACACTGAGTGGCAAAACGCGACCTAATGACAGTAAAAATGGCAAAATCAGACTGTCCGGCAACACGTATCTAGTGTCAACTAAGATGCTTACCAATTCTCCAAGAAGTCGGCACTTGGACAGTTGCATTATCCTCGCTTGTTTCATCACATACACTGCCAACGAAATCAAATGAGAGGCAATTTAAAGAAAGTTGCAACAATCCATTAACTGTGGAAAGCTAAAAAACAAATCAGCTGGACGAATGACAATTTTTTCAGATCACATTTAACCCCATTTTAAGTCTTTTCCGTCCACCCTAACCCAGTTCATTTGTGGTCGCTCATCCCACTACCTTCCCATTCTCGTTTTTATGCGTTTTTAGCATCTATGCAATGCAGAAAACGCAAAATTGTCGAGTGTATGCTTCTTTACCGATTTTTCATCTCGAGACCTATAAAAGCCACAGGGCTGAAACTTCGAGAACTTAATCTATATGCATGTACGTCCCAAGCCCCAAAATGGGCGCTCTTACTCAAGTGGTTTATCCGTACGGGCCCGCCAAAGTTTTTGACAGCCAAGCTGCAAACTCGAGAAACAGAAAAGCTAGAAAGCTGAAATTTTAAGGGAATGTTCCTGCCCACGTAAAACTTAATGATTTCAAATTCAACCCCTTGTGTGCCCGGTTCCCTCGTATTTACTCATGAAAGTATTTTACGGGTAATTTGTTAACTTGAGAACCTGAAAAGGTAGAAGGCTGTGATTTTAAGGGGATATCCCCCTTTTACGCGGGTTCTAATGCGTTCAAACCCAGCCACCAAGTATGCGTGGTCCCCACGAATGGGTCCGTTAATGTCTATTACGAGTAAGTTGCTAATTCGAGAGAATGATAAGTTAGAAGGCTGTAATTCCTCGCCCACGTCGGTACAAACGAATTCAAACTCGGCCCCCGGGTATGCGCGGTTCCCATGTACGGGTCCGTAAAAGTTTCTCGCGGGTAAGTTGTCAACTCGGGAACCTGAAAAACTAGGAAACTGAAGTTTCAAGGGAATGTTGCCAGACAGACCCAGTGGCCAATTCCAGTTCTCCTAGCTAGAAGATTTGCCGGAAAAACAGTGAGGTTAGCGACAAAAACCTGCGGGGAACTATGCAAAAAACGCATCTTCGCACCCGCAGTCGGTGCGCTGGTCATTTATATTTTTGTGACAACTCAGCTCGCAGACATCATTATTCAAGATTCCACATTATTCACAATTGACCCGGGTTTATCTGCTTATGCAGTTTCAATAAGAAGCGCAGGTTGTATTAAAACTTTTTTATGCTTATGGGATAGTACAGAAGCACTACCAACCCGTTAAACGCCTAGATTCAATAGCCGTTGCTTTTTCCCATAAAAATTTTAAAGGCTTTAGTTGCAGCTTTTCAAAAAAAGTCGCGTCGTCCCTTGAAAAACATACCTGCCTTGGGCTCGTACCACCACTCACAGTTTTCTGGAGCACTGAAGTGGATAATTTGAAAATGTCAAATAGATGCTCATCACGAAAAATGGTTGCCGTCTTCCGCTGTTTTATAAGTGAATCAAAACCTGCCGACTAAAAAAACAAGTATGAAACATCGGACGACACAGGATCAGCAAACCACGCGCACGCCGCTCAAAGAATATGCGCGCTGAGCACTGTTAATACTTAACAGTGGTTAAATAATTTACGCTTGATTCTATGTCAAAATCGACGCAGCTTTCATCAATCCTCTTCTTTTTCCCAAGAGAATATGTACAACAATATATTTACTGATAAGATAAACTTGAAGGAGTATGGCTACCAAGAATACCGAGATTAGTTGAAAAATCCAGGTCGGCATCTCATTTTGGTGATGCTGCTGGGATAGTACCCGCGGCGGATTTGTCCTGAGCTACATAACTCCAGCTGATAGTCACTCCCTGTCTCGAACTTCCAGACGCTACGTGAATGGTTGTTTGCTCTCTAGGAACTGCCATTCATTGATGTGCCAAGTCCATCGCATGTCAGCAAGCCCAGAGACGCATCCTGCCGAACAGTTCTTTATATCCAAGCGCACGATCGCAAAAAAAACCCAGCGACCCTTTCACATCCAGCAATTCCTGGCTAAACAGTACGGTACATGTTTACTTTCAGAGCGATACATGCTTAACTGGTAACTCCTTTCAGGTCAAAGCCCGTATGTAATTCAACTGCGAACATGCTGGTACTTGAATCACTTTCGCCTGTGCTGCGGCAGTTTGTAGGCTCACTTCCTCATTTTGTGTTTTAAGCCTCTGCAGCATCCAACAAACGCGCGTTACCCGAAATACGAATTAAAAAATATGCGTAGCGTAATGGCATAAATGTTCACCACTGATGTTCGGACTACTTTTCCAATTCAATTTATAATAAGATTTCAAGACAGGTCAAAAGAAGCTTGGACGTGCTTAGCTTCTCCTGCAATCTGTTTATGGGCTGAAGTTGACAAAAGTGATATAGTTGTCGAACAACGATGTTCGTTACCATGATGAATTTCACACAGTTTCCATCAACTTTCGTTAATAAAAGCTCCTGGCTCACCATTCAGCTCCACGCTGTCGAATGACATTTTGTAGCTGACAAGTAGAAGGTGAAAAGAGATCAGATCTCCCTTACTTATTCCAGAAGCTGATTTTAGTTGGAAAAATGGACTTGCTGTAATTCCTTCTGAATTTAATTTGCTTCCTTGGCTGTTGTTCACCGGGGAGTTTTGTTAGCCAGTTATTGAAAGCCTTCGTGAAAGGCTTGTACAAACACGTGACAGCAATCAGAAGAGACGGTAATTTTTCAGATCTTATAATCCCTCTGTAAATAAAAAATGATCTTCGATATCCTTCTGAAGGCCAGTTACCGGCAAAGAGAGTCCTCCGAATTTGACACTTCTCAAATATGAAAAGTTTTATATTAAGGCTATCAATGCTGAGGAAGTCTTTCCACTTCTCATTTGGAAGACTACAAATGCTATCTCGCTGACAAGTTGAAATAAAAATGCCGCAATATTAGCTAATGATGCAAACGAATTTGTGAATAACTTTCTACATATTTTTCACATCTGTCCAGCCCGTAACCCGCCTTTCATTCTCATTTTTAGCAGACACTGCACGGTAAAACAGCAACAGCTCTTTCCTGCATTTTTTTAAATTCTGCTTCTTTCTAAGCCGGTAACGACTAGAGTATTCTTCTTCCCTTCAGCCTTCGTACGATGTATCTCTAAAGCGAGAGTACTCAACGCTTAGGTGGCTGTCAGCCTGACCAACGGTTGGTTGAATGTAAGTTCAGCTCCTCCTTATTTGCTTCATTCCACACTGCTTCTCATATCCCATCGTACAGCACACATTCTGAGTTTTTCGAGTAGGCGCACGACCTTTAATGTACTTACCAACCGCTAGTCGGGTTGACAGTGGCTCGTACCATCCAAGCTTAGGTGAACTACCTGAAACAGTTTTTAATTTATAGTCTCGATCTTCACCTATGCAGCTGGCAGTTTTTGTACCAACTACTATCTTCTGATTTTCGCATTCACACTACTCCAAACAAATAACCACTGTCAAATAACCAGATCTATCCTTTACCACTGCCAAATAACCAGCCCAACTTCTCATCCTGTTACACATCTCTTTCATCGCCTTTCATGGCAGAATATGACTGTAGGCTCCACATTACTATCTGTTGTCATCTGCTAACAACAAATAATCGCCTCCCCACTTATCTTTCTTTCACAGCTTTCTTCTTCTGTGAGAGTTGCATTCTCCCATTTTGTAGCGCAGCCCAGGGAAGACAGTGATATTAAAACGCTCTGCCTTTGTGCGAAAAAGCTTTACCTAAAACGATTCCAAGTTTGGTGAATGCAACCACACTGCTCTTCCCATTCGGTTCAACTCTGCATACGAATTGCCATTCTTCTGCATCGTTTGCATCAAACATATGTGTCTACAGCTCCGTCTTTCGGCTTTTCATGTTGTTCAGTTTCATGTTGTTCAGACCCCACGGACTATCAGCTGTGAATTTTGTGACTAGCAGAACTAATATTGATGCTCCACTCAACTGGTAGATTTCACAACGCTTACGCATTTTGCGCCATGGACGACACATCATATGCACATATGACATCCGAAGCTCTTCACCGCCTATGCGAAATAAATTGACTGCCTTCATCTTTCACAAAATTCCTTCCTTACGCATGTGAATGTTTTCGAGCAACAGCTATATTTTTGCTTCACACTTCGGCCGCTCGCGATTCTGAGCGATTTTCCGACAGGAGTCACTCGCATTTTCAAGTCCATTAAAGATTCCTAGATGATTTGCATGCACACGCTTTCAGCACTTTGTTCGGACAGAAACTGCAGCACGGCATATTCGCTGAATTGAAAAGCCTCTGGAAACTGATGAGAAAAAGGAATTTGTTTCCCCTGTAACGTTCAACAACCTGTATAGCTATGAAACTGTTGGCAACAGCTTTCGCGTTCTAACACTGCCTGCTCTCTTTCTGAGCTTTCATCAGATGATTCTTTTCTTCCCAGTTCGTGAAGAAACTAATTACGCAAACTTGGCCAGACGAAATGTAGCACAGTATTTTCTTGACATGATTGCAATTGTTAGGATTTGCATTCTCGCCATGCGTCGACACTGTCTACTTCGCTGCTACTCCCATAGCATGACAAGGTGCCAGGATCAGAAAATATGTGGGACGGGATTTGGTAATGAGAAATAAAAATACATAAAGTAATAATTCCGTTTCGCAGACTTGTTATTACAATTGAAAAGTTTTAGGAATTTCACAGGTAATACATACATTAACTACACGTATGTTACTAGGTTATGAATGCCACAGTATTCAGCTGCCTTTGCTCAGCTATGCTGGCATCGTAAGTTGCAGAAGAAAGGCCATAAAAGTAAAAAGCTGTGATCAAGGCGCTTCAAATTATTATGCATTAGATGGTTAGAAGGCAAGGCTGCATAAACAAACAGTAAGACGATAACGCCGTTGCTAGGCATCACAAATGCACGTCTTGAAATGCCCAAAAAATTTTCATAAAAGCTAAAAAAAGGTGAGTGCGGTTCAGGATGAACAAAAATGACAATGAATGGCTCTTTCTCTCAGTAATAAACCTGCTTTTTGTTTCCTTTCTGCTGGGTCAATCATGCTTAGAACTCCCTCAGCTCTGTCGAGCTATGCCTTGCAAAGTGTTTAACATGCGCCTAGCGAGATGCTCGATATTCATCCGAAATTTTGGAAACACTAGCTGGTGTTTTCCCGAACCTTTTGCAACAATTAAATGTGGCGGGAGATCGAAGATAATTATGCGAATCTTCCGAGAACAGAACCGAACTGAGAACACATTCAACCTGTCTTTATCTACTACCAAATTTTTTGAAGTGCATGACAATTATCTAGCTTTTTTTCCATTCTATTCACATTCTTTTTAAAATCTGTTTGCTACTGAAAACGCTAAGGACAACTTACCGAATTGATATCCGAAACCAGCTGCGCCAGCAACTGAACTGCTAATGGTCCTTTGTCCGAATTTTTCTGAAAGAAATAAATGGATTAACTAGTACCGGGAAGCAAACTGGTGTAGAAAATTTTGAGAGATTCCCACTCTAACAAATACATCGACTGAGAGTAGTACAAAGCACAAAATCATGTACTATTCGGGGTTAACCCCAAATAACCACGGAAAGCGTACCCGCACGTAAGACTCGGATGGTTTTAAGGAGCTGAATTTGAAATCTTTCAGTCGCAAGTGAGTAGGGAGCAGTCCTTAAAATTCATCCTTCTAGCTTCACTCGAGTTAGCAAGTTAGCAATTTTCCGAGTTAGCAATTTTCCTCCAAAACTTTCACGTGTTCCTACGAGAGAAGTAAACCTGCATGACAGTTAATGTCACGCTTCTAAGATGGAAGTCAGCCGGAGAACACACTGGCAAAATTTCAATATTAAAGTTTGTATGGTTCCCGAATAGAAATGCCCGGACAGACGAACAAACACACACAAACATATACAAACATACACACATACAAAAACACAAACATACACAAACAAGGTCATTGCAGCACGCGTTTTTACTGCCTGCTAAAGCACTCTAGCGCCACACAGCAAAAACGCATAAAAAGCTGGAAGCTACGTTTACTTTGCGCAGGAAATAAATATGCGCCATAATATCTAGTCGAAAATCGTACCACGAAGGGAAGGCAGAAAATCCAAAACTAACGAGACAATTTTGCCACAAGAAGTTAAAATATGACTTCTAAATTCAAGCTTCACAAGTTATTCTGCAGTTTTTTATGTGTTTTTGTCGCGCAGCGCCACAGTGTTACAAACAGGCAGCAAAAACGCCGCATATCGCGACGACCCTGCGTGTTCGTCTGTCCGGGTGTTTTTAATCAACAATCATGCAAGCTTTGATGCTCAAATTTTGCCAGTGTGTTCTTCAGGAACGTGATATTAACTATCATGCAAATCTACGCCTCGCATACGGGCACCTGAAATTGTGGCGGGAAAACTGTCAATTTGTGAAAGAAGAAAGATAGGCTGAAAGTTCACAGCAATGTTTTCTATTCATATACGACTAAAATATTTCAAAGTCACCTCCTTAGAACCGTCCAGGCACATGGACACGTCAATGTTTTGTCGGGAAAATCGCTAATTCCGGAACAAGGAAGGCTAGAAAACTGAAATTTGAAGGGAATGTTTCGTACTCATGTTCGACCGAAAGATTTCAAATTCGGGTCCTTAACACGCCCGACTTTCACGTCGGACAAGTGAAAATTTTGACGTAGAATTTAATAAGCTGGGAACCAGAAAACATACAAAGCTGGATTTTGGTGAAACGTTCCCCACTCATGTACGATCAAAAGATTTCAAATTCAGTCCCCTAATACGCCCAAGTCTCACGTAAGAACACGTGAAAATTTCGACGCGAAAGCTGCTATATCAGGGACGATCAAAGTTAGAAAGCTGAAATTTTAAGGTGACGCCACTTGCTCGCCTACATCTTAAAGATTATTTCAAATTTAGCTTTCAGACACGCACAGTACTCATGTGCCGGTAAATGAAAGTTTGGGCGATTGAATCGCCAACTCGCGAAACGGGAAAGTTGGAAAGTTGAAATTTTAACAAAATATTATCCTTCCAAGTAAAACGAAAAATTTCAAAGTCGGCACTCAGGCACGCGCGGTACTCACGCATGTGCAAATGAAAGTTTCCCCTCCTCTATCCTGTCTCCAATTCCCGCCTTCTTCTGTTTGTTGGGTCACTGAAGCCGACATCGACAATTGACACACCAAGCACAATCAACTTTGTGAACTCTGAGGACCAGTATGTCACAAATTCTAGCTGCTCAAATTCCAAGCGATCTTAATTTAGCACGAAAGAATGCAAAAAATGCATGGCCGCACCGGCCCGCCCGTTGTGCGTTGCCAATGATTTTAGGATGCTTTGACAATTTCCGACTGATTTTAACGCCATTTTCATAAAGTTAGTCTTCTTTCCGCTCTCCTGAAACCTTTTCGCAAAAATCTGCTTTTGATACATTTCTCTGTTCGCCTTATTCACTTAGTTATTCCTATTTTTCTTCCGCTTCTTTTTCACCCTTTTGCAAAAACAAAAGAGAGCTAACGAACCAATCTTAGATCATTCATCATGCTAAGACAATTATCTCGCAAACCATTCATAAAAATTCGGTGGGAAAACTTATAAAATTTATCCAGACCAGATTTTTGTAGCTAATCCATAAGAAGTTCCCGCTCTTCAGAAATCAAGAGTTTCGGACTTTTACAAACTAAAGCGTCAAGCAGTTCTGAAAGTTTAGCGGCTATCTTAGAATTGGCGAAATGTCAAAAATGATCATTCTAATCCTTTGTGTGATCCTCAGGAATCAAAACACAACTGTTCTGCGATTTTTGAGGAACTTAAAAAAAAGTACGTTCATTGTTCGCGACTGGATTATAGCAAGCTTTTTCAGGACAAATGACCTACTTCAGCATATTTGAGGATTGAGAAAAGCGGTTCACGAAACGGGAATGCATTATTGTCCGAATCGTAGTCATTCCAGCCAAGCTTCGTTATCCGCGCAAAAAGCTGGCACAACGATGTTAACACAAACGGCGGCAAACTCGCAGCCCTTTCGTCCAAATAAACCAATAAGTAAGAATCTAAAAAAAGCGAACTGAATATACCGGCATTTTTACCACATAATGTTATGCATCCAAGCACTGACAAAACACCTGAAAAGGTTAGAAGTTTTGAATTGATTTTTGCTCTTTCATAGCATTCATTGTTCATTTTTCCGGCTTCTCGACTAATCAGCCTGTCCTTCTCTGCCCCAATTACCGACTTCGTGAATCGGTTCTTGCATCTAATCTGTGAACCACAGCCTGATGTGATTATCCTGTTTAAACGCACCAGGCGGGCCGGTGCGATTATGAGTTTTTGCACTTTTCGTGACGTAGTAAGATCGCAAGGAATCACAGTAGCTAGCCCTATGACATACTGGCCTTCGAAGTTCGAGAAGTTAATTGTGCATCTGTGTGGTATGTCATTTGTTGATGCCGACTTTAGTGACCCGACAAATGGAAAGTTGTTGGTCCGCAAAAAAGGCCGCACTAGAGAAGTTTGAAATCTTTTGGTCACACATGAGTAAGGAACATTACCCTAAAGTTTCAGCTTTCTAGCTTTTTCCGCTCCCCGATTAGTAATTTCCGCGCCAAAATTTCCATGTGCCCATACGTTGGCCCCGCGTGCTTCTAAACACTTGATTTTGGTCGTACAAGAGTAGAAAACATTCTTCGAAAGTTTCAGCTTTCTAGCTCATCCCGTTCTGGGTAATTTTCGTGCCAAAATTTCCACGCGCTCGTACTTGGGCTCGGGTGCTTCTAAACACCTGATTTTTTTCTCGTACATGAGTGGGGAACATTGCCCTAAAGTTTCAGTCTTCTGGCTTTTCCCGTTCCCGGGTTAGTAATTCTCGAGCCAAAACCTTCAAATGTAGCGTACGTAGATTTCGGGCGCCTCCAAACAACTGATTTTGGTTGTGCATGAATGGGGAATATTCCCTTAAAGTATCAGCTTTCTAGCTTTTCTCGCTTCCAGGTTAGTAATTTTCGCGCCAAAATTTCCTCGCGCTCGCACGTGAACCCGGGCCCTTTCAAACATTTGATTTTGCTCGTACATGAGTAGGGAATACTGCCTTAAATTTTTAACTTGCCAGCTTTTCCCGTTCCTGGGTTAATAATTTCCGCGCCAAAATTCTCACGCACCCGTACGTGAACCCCCTCGGTCCTAAGGAGCTGAATATGAAAACTTTTGGTCGCGCGTGAATAGGAAACACTCCTTCAAAGTTCAAACTTTCTAGCTTTTCTCATTCTCGAGTTATGAATTTTCCCTCCATAATTTTCACGTGCCCGTACGTAAGCCTCGGGCAGCCCTGGGCAGCTGAATCTAAAAGCTTTTTGTCATACACAGGTAGGGAACATTACCCTAAGATTCCAGCTCTCTAGCTTTTCTCGTTCCCGATTTATCAGCTTTCCCGCCAAAACTTTCACGTGCTCGTACGCGGGGCCCGATGTGCGTGAGAGTTGATACCGCGGTCCTGGAGTGATACTTGGCTGGGGAACACACTGGCAAACTTTCAGCTTCAAAGCTTGCGTGGTTGGCAAGTTGAAATACCCGGACACACACACACACAGGCATACACACACACACACACACACACACACACACACACACACACACACACACATACACACACACACA
>UYRT01000323.1:0-10106 GCA_900617915.1 Gongylonema pulchrum
CAGTTTGATTGATCGGAGAGGTATCATCCAGCCTGAACCAGTGGTCATTGTACGACAGAATGAAGGGGCCGGTGATTCAGGACGCCCGACATATACGCTTGTTTTAGGGTAACTTTTCAAAATGCATTTTTGTCTTTTGATAAGGAAAAGTCGTTCTTATGTTTTGAACGAACAAGGGGATTGTCCGCTTTGCGGATATACTGGGATATTTTGATAGGTTCTTGGTGCCTTTGGCGTTGCAGCTGCCAGCTTTTTCCTTTTACTTGGTTCTGAATTTGCTTTATCCGCGTAAGCAGATTGCAGCAACCAGGTTGACCCTGGAAGCGCAGGTGGCGCAGCTGCAATGGAATTCAGAAAGAAAAAATACTACAGGAGAGAAGATAGGAATGAGATTATTTTAGTCTTATTAGTATCAGAGATTAATTGAATTCAGAAAGACAGAACTCTCCTTTTATGCATTCGCATGGATTCATTAGCCTTATTAGCGATTAGCGGAGCAGCTAAAAAGTAATCCATTTTATGCATCTGATATTCCTCATCCTTTCCGTATAATCACAACTATCTTCTAAATGCATGAAAAAAAAACCCCTGTATTCGGGGGAGATACCTCATCATGGCCTAGAAGTGAAGATTAACACTTGAAATGAAGTGCTGATGCCTATCAAATACCGGGCTCATCTCAGGACGTCTAAAGCCTTGCCAAGTACTTCTATAGAAAGAACCGTTGAGTTGATAATCCCATCAGGAAACGAAAAAAACGTTAGGATCGCCAACAAGCTGACCACCAAGCGAAATAGCACTGGTTAAAGCAATTGAAAAAGTTGTCAGCTGCGAACAAATTATGTTCCCGGATGAAAATAAGAAATGAATTTTTTTCAGAAAAGAATTGGTGAGGAGTTGATTTGTACCTTTCGCAATATGCTACGTTTGCTGCCAAACCACTTGCATATGGTTTTAATAAAACTTCATCATTCTGTGGCTAGAGACAAGCTTTTTTTCTCAACTGGAACTGCTCAATCTTTCTTTTTCCATTTGTTTTGGTTATTTTTAGTGGTACTGTACTCGTTCATTCCATTGTGCTTTGCGTTAAGACCATTATTTTGCCCGAAATGTAAATAGTGTTATAATAAGTTTAGGGTTTCTGTTGATAATTGAATTGTTTCGACGTGTCATTCGTTCCCGAGTTATTTTGCACGGCATACACCAAAATTTGGATCACACTGGATATCTAGAATGTCCCTCATCCAAAAAAAAGAGACCGGATTCAAGCCATGATTCCCAAATGTACAGTCTCCTCAAAGTCACTTCAGATATTCTATTTCTTGGTGAAGTAGTAATTCTCGCTTTTTTCAACATTTGTCTGACTGTTTCTCGTCTCTTTACTTAACGTGATTTGAAATAGCGCTCTGGTATTTTCGGGAACTGCTCTCTTGCGGGCATCTGGTCACTCACTTCTAAAATTTTTTAGGAAATTTTTTTTTTTTTTGTGAGATTATTTGGTTTCGGCTTATTTCACTTTTATGAAAATATGCACCCTTAGCGATTTCGATTTCGAACTTCTCAGAATGGAATAAAATTCCGTATGAACACTGCACCCATAGAGACAGATAGAGAGCCCAATAGTAGAGTCAACTGTATTGAATAAAAAAGAGTCACGTGGGCTAAGCCTAGTCGAAATCGATTAACGAAAAACAAGAAGTCTGAAATTCGGAAGCTGTGACTAGCCAAGCGAATTTTAACAAAAAAAATAATTAATGGATATTAAGCTGATTGATGACCACGTGTAAATTCACTGCGAAATAATGCGAGGCTAGGCCGTAGACTGACAAACTGATAATCAGTGCTTTTATATCCGGCTGAATGACTGAGGAGGGACGAAAGTCCCTGTATGATTTGTTCTTTTGATTCGTTGATAAATTGGTACTGGCAGTTGTCAATGAATAAAATCTGCCGTCAATCCCTCTGCTTGAAAGAGACCAAACAGCACTATCGATGAGTAGTTTCTGCTAGCACTTGCCATTAAGACCTACTTCTGATGTCCTTTACCTCTCACAACGGGAACGGACTGTTTTAACATCCGCAGAACAGAAGTAAATTTTTATGTACAACAGCTTTTTCCGTCTGTGTGTGTATATGTGCATGCGTGTATGTTAGTGTTATGTGTGTTCGTCTGTCCGGGTATTTCCATTCGCCAACCATGCAAACTTGATGCTGAAATTTTGTCAGTGTGTTTCTTTGGCCAAGTGCAGCCCCAAGAACGTGGTATCAGCTGTCATGCACGCTCACGTCTCGCGTGCGGGCACGTGGAAGTTCTGGAGGGAAAACTGTTAATTCGAGAACGAGAAAAGCTAGAAAGCAGAGACTTTAGGGGGATATCCAATGCTTATGTACGACCGAAAGACTTCAAGCTCAGCTCCTTGGAATCGTCTAGGACTTATGTACAGATAAGTGAAAGTCTCGGCGAGAAAATTGATAACTCGGGAACGAGAAAAGTTGAAACTTTAGGGGATGTTTTCTATTCACGTACGACGAAAATCAGCTCATAGAACCGGGCGGCACTCAGGCACGGATATGTCAGGATTTTGGCGGAGAAATTGCTAATTCCGATACGAGGAAAGCTAGAATTTTCAGGGGATGTTCCCTACTCATGTGCGACTGAAAAGTTTCAAATTCAGCTCCTTGAAATTGCCTGAGACTTAGATACGGAAATTTAATGATTTTAGCGCGAAAAGCCCGCATCAAGATCTACTGGCGCAGCGCACAGGAAAGGCATGTCATCTTTGCAGTTGTTCATCGGTTATCAAGAGCCAAACTGTGAAGTACAACTGGTCCAAAAGTTATTGAGAATGCTTTGATTCGCCTCTCGCCTTGCATTTATTTCCATCTGAACGCACACAAGTCCACGGAGAAAAGAGGCACTGGACATTTCTCGCAGACCGTCAGAAAAAAAAAATACAACTGAGACAAAAACATCTGCAAAGCGATAGTTATTCGTATTCTTGGAACACAAATCGGCTTTCTGCTGCATCAAATCAACAATAAATCACGATTTCTCATTTCGCAATGAAAGTCACAATTAGTTTTACATTAAAAAAAAGATGGGACTTGAACAATCAAACTTCAATTCATAATTTTTTCCTTGCACTTATACAAAGTAAACATGCGCTATCAGCATAAAGTAGAAACAACATTCGCAGGCCTGAATGTTTGTTTCAAGAGTGACAATAGCAAAAGCCTTTTTTTTTTCAGCCTTTTTTCGTTTGACCTATGATAGCAGCAAATACAAATCTAAACTGGCCCCATAAGGCTTCAAAATCGTGATTTCGACAGTGGATTTGCCGGGTAAGAGGTATTTGTGAAAAGTTGAACTGTTAAAACCACAAGAGAAGAGAAACGCTGCTGTTGAATACGGCAGGCACTGATAACGAAGCAGGTACCTAAACAGGAATTAGGCTCAAATTTTCCCTTGCGATAAGGCCTTCCCACTGTGTACAGGAATTGTTTCCCATGAAGAATATTGACATTTCCGAGTTTGCATGGGCCGCAGCGAGCACGAAAACGGAAACTCTGAAATGCTAAAACCGAACAAACAAAAAAGCAATCTGTCACAATGTATGTGTGTGTTATCCACCCTTTGGGCGCAAGAAGAATCAGCCACTCTTTCCATCATATCCGCTGGCCACATCGCCATCACCGTGCTCGACCGGTTGTGCAGGCGCATCACGATAGGGAGGGGGTGCATCATTTTGGGAGCCATTTCTCTGTGGCGGGGATGCCGAACGAGCCGATCGGCGAGACGGTGGTGATCGGCCTCGCGAAACACTTCGGTCACTGGATCGTCGACTGCCTCGCGAATAGCTACGGCTTCGAGTACGACGTCGACGATGCGAAGAGCGCGAGCGTGATCTCGAACTGAAAATATAGATCATGCTTTATACATATAATATAAATTCTACGAGCACACTGTTCTCTAATATAAAAGACCATTTGTTGCCTGGAACTAACGTGCCCTGCGTGGAAAATGTTGAAACTTTTCGTATACTCTGAGGAGTAAGCAAAAAAAGTCAGTTAAGAAAAAGTCACTTGATCAAATCCAGCTATATAACATCCAAGCCAATCAAGCCTATCTGTGAGTGGGGAATTTTACATCAGAATAAAAAAAAAAAACTTTATTTGATAAAACAAAAAAATGAAACCGAGAGGGATGATAGCGCGCCCAGAAACGAGCCGACAGCAGCATCATGCTGCGTCCACTCAAGAAAACATAACAATATCGAAATGCTGTAATTTCTAATCAAACCATTTTTATATCATGAAAAGGATTCCGGTCTAAAGACGGCACATTTGCATATCACATGGGAGCATAACACGGTTGGAATAAGGAGAAGGGGGGTCGGCCGTTTTCATTTATTTCTCATTTCTGCTTCTTCCTTTTACAACAACCTTTTCAAATTTCTCGCAGAAACTATAAAAGTATGCGCTACATGTGCCCCCTAACCATACAGTTATGATCAATCTAAAAAGCATAACACTTCGGGAAAAAAAGATGGGTGAATGAAGATGCATTTTGAACTTTTCTAAAACATTTCAGCGTACGCCACAGTGTCTTTTTAATGTGTTCCCTAAATAACGTTTTCAGTGAATCACATCTCAGTAACGCTACATGAGGCAACAGGCTAGCAATATTTTCTTCCCTTCCACAACTATTTCCTTCGGTAAATATTAAACTAAAATAAACTACGATACTCAGCAGCAACGATACTTCGATCACGCGCTTTTTTTTGGTAGTTTTGTCCAATAAATGTCTTGCTGCTAAGCAGTTTTATAGATACACCCAGCTTGGAAACATTAAGAAGCTCATTCTTGAAATAAAAATAAAACTGAAAAATCTGTTAGCCTAACAAATCTTAATTGCAGAACTTTGAAACTGTCTTGTTAAACTCTCCGTATCTCAGTTCTTGACCTCACATCTTAGTTGGTATGCATTTATAATCTGCTTTAACAAAATGTTCACTTCTACAGATGCATCGAAATTAAAAAACAGATATACGGATTCTGAAGCATTACTAATGAATACTGGAATACTACCAAGGACTATGTTCCCGAAATTTCAGCTTCCTAACTTTATCTGGCCGAGGAGTTGAAAAATCACAACGGAAATACGTACAAACACATGCATGCAGTTTCAAAGATGTATATTTTTGCTGTCAAACTGATAAAAAAGCGTAAAAAAGGTGAAGGTGCGAAACCAATACAGCTAACTGGACGCCGCTTTTTCTCTTTGCAACACAACGATCCTATCTCTAAGTCTAAACCTGGACACAACTGGCCATCTTCCAGTCCACACAAAATTTGATCTCCTCTGATGGTTAAGAAAAAAACTTAGCCAGAAAATAGACAGGGATCATGGAAGTTCAACACCGGCAACCGAAAGAGACTGGAAAAAGGTTCAGTGAAACTTGCTGATGGCCTGCAACCAACCAACCGCATTTGTACCAGTGAATTTCAAAGAAACCACAGCCTTGGAAAAAATACGATGGAACGATCCAGGCGCGATAGTAACCTCAACTTTAGCTTCATAAGGTGCTGATACAGTTCAAAAGGCTGGTTAAAAAGAGGCAGTACGGACCGTAACCTCAGAAATACCGTTTAGTTGAAGATTCCGGCAGGTCTCTATGTACCCAGCAATCTCAGTTTTTCTTTTAAAACGCTGCTTTTGATAATGTTTGTAGTCCAGGAACTACAGGAGCGGAAGGATTGTGCCCATCTTTTGTATACCAGTATACTAAAGGAAACGAAGTACAGGTGCAATGGTCAATGGCGAAAGCAGAAGAACTGGCTCTGAAGAAGAGAACGATGAAGCAATGGATGTTTGGAGCATCCTAATTGTTTAATCAGGCCCTTTGTCAGATGAACGCCTTGCAGGATCGCATGCGGCTACGCAAGAAATCAAAATCTGCAAGAACCTAGCTCAAAACCGATGAACGTTACATACAAATGAATGGTTTTCGCGAGGACGTAAACGACCACTCGGGAAGTCTCCGAAAGAATTACGCATATACATCGAGCAGGCTATGAGTGCGAAATGAAAGTAAGCACTGGACTGGTAGAGAATTGTGCCAGGTATGTGGAAACATTCCAATAACATCACTAACATGGGATCACCATGTCCGAGAAGTCTTAGCATTTAAGGCTCTCTTTTATTTTACCTTTGTTACCACAGTCGTCTACGTGTGCACCACACATGCACTTGATTCATAATATTTCTTTTTCACTCATTTGTAAATTAAAATTCGTCTCTTTTCACAACTTGTCTTTTTATTTTTACCTCATTTTACCTCATCACCTCCCTCCAGTTGCCTCATTTTTCTCAACGTAATGCGACTGTTGCAAGCGCAAGTCACAAAGAACTATTTCACAGTTTAAACGCTCAAACATTTCATAGCACCGCAATGAGTGAGAATATGGGTAATCTCTAAAGCAAATCTGCTACTGCCATCCCTTTTTTCTCGCTTAAGAAATGTTGATTTCCAAGAGGTGAGCTCCGGAAGCTTCTTCAGAAAAAACGTCTAGAATTTCACAACTTAAACAGATTTTTTTGAGAAGCCTGAGAACCCACAACTTAAAAAATCTACCTCAATTTATCTCGTGATACCTGCTTTTTCGTTTCAGAATAAATTTTCAAAAAGTGCAGTGCACATTACAGTGAAAATAATAACAATTCTGAAAACTTTAATGATGCCTATATAAAGTGGACTTTAAGATTTTTAATGCCGCCATTATTATCCAAATCTCAACAAAATGCAATATCCTTTCGAGCGTTATTCAAGCTCTCACTATGATTTCTCTCTGCCTACGATGTAATACTTACAAGCTTCACTTCAAAAAATAATTGGCCAAAGTACGGGCTGCCCGTGCGAAGATGCATTTTTTTGCATAGCTCCCTGCAAGTTTTCGTCGCTATCGGCACTGGTTTTTCCGGCAGATGCTTCTAACCAAAAGAATTTCAGACTGGCCGCCAGGACTATCAGGAAACATCCCTTCAAAATTCCAAGCAACTTACTCGAAAGAAGCCTTCACGGGCCCGTACGTAGGTACCACGCTTAACCGGGGACTGGTTTTGAGATCGTTAATACGCACTTGGACGGGGGGAATCACCCTAAGATTTCAGCTTTCTAGCTTTCTAGATCCCCGAGATATAAACTTCCCCGAAAAAAACTTTGTCGGGCCCATACGCGGGTAATGGCGCCCATTTTGGGGATTGGGGCCCGAACGTGCATGTAGATTAAATTCCCGAAGTTTCAGCCCTGCAGCTTTTATAGGTCTTGAGATGAAAAATCGGGACAGACGCACATACAGACAACCCCTCGTCAATATGCGTTTTTGCACTGCACAGCTGCAAAAAACGTATAAAAACTCGAAAACAAATGTATTAATTTCGAGCACCTGAAGAAATTCAGATTGGATGGCAGGTGGAGGTGCATTTTGTGAAGAAAATCTCAGCGAATCATACCTTGTGCACCCCTCAGATTGGAAAGGGAATTGTCTCAGCTGACCGAAGCACAACACAATTATCACTGCACGAAAAACTCACTGAACATCAATTAGGAAAGAGTTTTTCTCAGGAGCGGCATGAATTAACCGGCCGGCTCTGTAGTCAACAGCGGACTCATTCTCTCAGGAGCAGGAAGGCCAGCAACACTGACGAATGAGTGTGGAGATGTTGCCGTTTGCCCGGCCGGCCAACCGGTCTCACGCATTCAGCTTACAACAGCAACAACAGCAGCAGCAACGGCGGCAGCAGCAGCAGCAGCAGCGGCAGCAGGAGCAGGAGCAGCAGCTGCAGCAGCAACAAACCATGGCTGCCTCAAAATCACATCAACGTTATCAATTTTTTTAACAGTGTTAAGATAACTGTGAAAGCACGTACTTTCTCAAAACAAGTAACTGAAAATACTCGTTTTTTTTTTTTTTTTTTTTGGCACAACTACAGCTAAAAATTTACCGTCGTCGTGCTGACCGATAGCCAGCATTTCGCATTCGCTCATCAATCGGGCGCTCATAGCGCGCCATCGCTACACGAATCTCCCGGCCATCCACCCAACGGCCATCCATCCGTTCCATCGCATAATGCGCATCACGGCGACTGTAGTAGCGCACAAAGCCAAATCCTTTGCTCTGGCTGGTGTAGCGATCACGCGGAATGTGAATATCGCCAATTTCACCATATTTATCAAACAAACGACGCAGATCGTTTGGCGTCGTCTCATATGATATGTTGTCGACCTGAAAGGAAATCAGAAACTTAATATCATCATTGGCCAGAAACACTCGAATTAATTAACAACCTCAGACAATAAAACCACCAATGACAATGATTTCCATGTGTTTCTGCATATTTATGCATGATGAGATGAATTGGTAGGAAGCCGTCCGTGTGTGTGTGTGTCCACATTTTGTCACCCACTTTCAATTCAGCGACCAGAAAAGCTAGGAAGCTGAAACTTTTGTGGCCACATTCCCATCCCATATGTAACCCTCCCGTTTTAAAATCTTTGCTCATTTTCGCGGACGAACATCCGAAAAAAATATGCAAATTTTTTTGGCGAGAAACGATTTCGCGAGCCAGACAAGATAGAAAGCTGAAATGTTGCACGGATATTCTCTGTGCATGCCATGCGTATGATCACATCAAAAATCGCACTTGGCACTACGCTAACTCGAAAACTGTCCGGGAAACAGTAGGTGAAATCTTGTCAGAGTATTTATCATTCACATGGGGAATCATGCACCTGAACTGAGTTTCGATTTGCACTTGCGCTACGACTTGGGGCGCCTCAAAGATATTTGTAATGAAGTGGCTATTTCGCTTACCTGGCAAACTGCGAAGCTGAAACTTTGCAAGGATATTCTATATTTAAGTTTGATTTTAATTCAGCTTGGAGATGAAATTCTATGCATGCAGACATGCAAATGCCCAATTCTACCACAAACTCAAAGGCGAGTGCATTTTGCGGGCTTTATAATCCCCTTCCGATTTCCTTCAAATTTGCATTTTTTCTAGTGCACGAGCATTCACTGGAAAAAAACTTATAATCATACAGGCTGGAGGTCGGTGCACCCCATAATGCAACATCATCCCAGCCAACACCCTTTCCCCCTGTATGCAGGAAGAGGCCAAAACATAACCAATATGAGTCTAAGTGTTAAAGCACGGCGCAGGAGCCATTTTTGCTGTTACAGATTCGCAAGCTCAGCGCAAAAATGCATGACCGCACCGGCAAGCCTATTTAGTTGCAGCCTGGGTTGAATATTTATGCAAATGCCAAGAGACGTATCGGCAAAAGATTGCCCACGTGCATGTGCATTCGCATTTTGTTACCCACTTTCAACTCAGCAGCTAGAGAAGCGAGGAAGTAGAAACTCTTAGCATTTTACCATCCCAATAATCATCATTAATGTGGATAAAAAGGAAACATATAAATTCTTTGGTGGGAAAGCGATTTCGGGAATTAGACAAAATGAGATGCAATACACGCAGGCACACAATAAAATACATCCCTATTTAAAAAACAAACGTGCCGAATCCCAAAGACGAACTCTTTTCACTTTTTGAGGTTAGATGAAGGACGGGAAGGGATAAAGCTCAACGGAAAAGGCTTTCAGCACAACTAAATTGACATGAAAAATGCCAGGCAACCATTCCTATTCAGATTTTAATCCTATTTTATTCACATTTTCTTTTCGTAGTTCCTTACATCTTTCACAAACATATACTAATTAAAATTAAAATTAAATAAATAGCAACGCGCACCAGACTAGCTGGAGCGATCATGCGTTTTATGCGATTCCGCCCATCGAACGATTGCCTATTAATGATTTTCAATGCTTTGTACTTTAGTTTATGCAAAATAGTTCAAACATTGGAAAACAGTTAAAAATTTCACGCACCGGCGCATGAAGGCTGAATTCGAAACCTTGAAGAATGAATATCTTTCCGTGATTCGCAAGTTCATAGTTTACCCGCCAAAATTTTCACGAGGCCGTAGGTGGTACCCGAGAGCGCGAGAACGTTGAATTTGAATGGGCAAGGTTGAGCGTGGACA
>UYRT01000324.1:0-10101 GCA_900617915.1 Gongylonema pulchrum
CGGCACGAGAAGTGCAAAAACGCATAATCGCACCGGCCTGCCTGGTGCGTTCCAGCCTGGGTTTTTAATGTGTCTTATCAAGTAATAGTTTTATGTTGATTTACTGATGGCTGAAGGCGAGGCACTGAATGTAGCACATTGCCAGGCTGTTTTGCCACTTCCTCACACTCTTCACGCGTCAGAAATTGTTCTCCAAGCTCTGCATCTTTAGCCAGTAAATCCAAGCAATGCTTGTGTGTACTTGCGTGTATGTATGTGTGAATCTGACTTTCACAAACAAACACACACATATGTATTTACACATACATTTACTTAATGCAGCTGACAGAACATAAGACGACGTTTTGCTTTTTTGATGCTTCAGTAGCCGGGAAAAATTACCCAGAAGTTTTTTTTTCTGAATATCTTCAATTTGAATTTAAAATTATCGTACTGAGCACCACTGGTAACATTTAGTGCGGCGATCCCGTGCTAGTGTTGTTACTGGAATACAAACACGCGCCGAGATGAACTCTATTAAGCCTTGCAGTCCTGAGATTCACACCATTTTCGATGTATGCGCACCATTTTTTCTGCTTAAATTATCGTTAATTTTCTCGCGAGTACGACGTATCTCGTTGGATACTGCTTGCAATATGAAATGTGTAAAGATTGTCAGTAAGGTGAGCCATCAACTTTAGTATCTCTTGAGAAGCATTCAGCTGTTCTTTGTCAAGTGCTGCTTCGTAATCGACGAATTGGAGACAGCAGGGAAGGAGTTGATACTCCCTTTGCTTGCTGCTGCAGCAGCAGCTGGCTTAGAACGGAAATTTGGTCCGTCATGCTGTAATTATTTCAGAATCCAGCTAGCTCTTTCAGCAGTCATCGAGCAGCCTTGCTGCTGCTACTCGGTTATTTACAGTTTTCTTCAAAACCTTGTAATTAGGCGAAGGCAAGCAGACTAGGAAGTGGTTATAGTCTTTCTTTTGCAATTTCAAAATATTTTTCTGCACGATTAATTGATCGTGCCACCCCGTTGCCAGATTAAAATGAAGTTATCTTTTCAGTTTTAGATTAGCTAATTAATTAGTTTTCTTGTTCGTCCCTCCCAGTCCATCTAACCATATGGGGTATGTTTACTCCTTGGTATGCAGCAGTACCAAATTACCATAAAAAAAATGAACTAGTCGTAGGGGGATTGTTTTTCCCAGTGGCCGATTCAAACCTTTGACCATGACAACAGTGCTACTTCCCACTGCGCCATACTTCCAGCTTCAAGCAGTGTAGCACTTTGTAATAGATGATGCTTATCCCCTCTCCCTTAACCTCCTGTCCCCTACTCTCCCCCTCCCGCACCCTCCCGTCTATAAACGATAAACGGTGCCAGTGGATATTACATTCCTCTTAGTTTATTAGAAAGATTGGTTCGAGACTCTTTTCTCATTTACTGCTTGTTGTTCCGAAATTATTTTAGAGTGGTGTTCCAAGAGTTAGCTTGAGGGAAAGTGATGAGGGAGAGGGGAAGGAGTCGCTGAGGAAAATTTAACAATTTCTTTTCCACTGGAATTGAATTTTTCTTTTTTCCTACGTTAGTTCAGCTGTTCAACGAAAGCCACCTCGCCCGTCGTTCCCCTTGCATTTATTAGCTCCAAATTGTTTTCATTTCTGTGTGTGTTCCTGGAAAGAGGCAATCAATTGTAGCCGATACTGGGCGAGCCTTTCATATCCCTTATTCAGTTCAGCTTGACTTATTAGGCTGGAATGAACCATTGCTACTCTGGCTGTTGCTACGAAGGAAGCAGAGGCAGTTTCTCCCTACCCAGCTCGATCCAAACTTTCTTTTTTTGCAAAGAAATTGAGGCTTTTTTGGGCAAATAGTCCTGCTGTCAAGTCTGATTAGCAGTCGATTCTCTTGTTTTCTGCATAACTTGTGAAAGCCATTCAGTGAAATCACTAACATAGCTTCCCTTACTGATAACCCAAACGGTCTTGGTCCTTGGTGTGCGGCATGAGCTGCTGGAAAATAATCGAATTATGCAAACTTGTGATCAAGGTCAAGGTCAATGACGCCTGTTGTTGCCTTTGAAATGCTGTTTAATTTTTGATTTTTTTTTCCAATTTTAGATTTTCCCCTGGGTATCACTGATTTTGCGAGGAGTCGTGGAGAAAAAAGAATGTGAGGGGAGGAGGTGAGGATGGGAAGGAAAACGAACCGAAAGTCGAACGAAGCGGCAGCGCGTCTTTTTGCTGTCCGTAACTTATGCTTCCACATCAACAACTTAGCCAAATTGCTTTCATTTGTAATTGTTTTTACGCTTTTGGAACGAGCCAAAAAACACTTTATGGCTACCCTTTGCTTTCTCCATATACATATGTAGGTATCTTTCTTTAGTGATGTTTCAGCACTCACAACTTTGGAGGACCAAAACCTGGAATCGCGGGAGAACGATCCCTGACCGTGACCTGGCACATCGTTGGCGGGGTACCTGGGCACTGCGAGTTACCAGTATCCTCTTCGGCGATCTATTGAGGAAATTGTACCTTTGTAGATATGAAGACCGAGAAACTGATTTATATCAGCATTTCATTTTTATTTGTAATGGCAGATAGACCCATAAGTACAGGTAGAAATGGGGGTTATCAGTACAGCCTCCTAAAGACCGTCTGTATGATGTATTTGTTACTAAAATTCCCAAGGAGATTTGGACGATAAGGAGAGAAAAAAGATTAAGAAAGGGACAACGCTAAGGTGTTGAAATAAGGAGAAAATGAGCGAGGCGATTTACCAGAAAATGGACTTATATGCAAAAATGTATCCCGTGTTACTTCGTGCGCTCACGTTTTAGTAGCAGTTTAAGTTAGAAATGTGAGATTGTAATAATGCACAGAGCCCAGAAATGTTTGAAATACAATTGCTTGTGGCTGATGCACTGTTTTGTGCGCGGCAGACTGTTGCACTGCGTCATTGCTTGTCCGTGAAAAGGAAGTAGTTAGAAAAAGATCAGAAAAATTCCAAAAGTTGTTGTCCCTGCCTGATACCTAAGCTGTAATACGTGACGAAGCATAAGATACGCGAGACGACGGGGTTTATCAGTACAGTCTTCATCCCGCCACATAGTAAAATGAGAACAAAAAAAAGGAGAATAGAAGAGGCAAGTAAATGATGAATAAAAGCGGACTTTCATGCAAGAAATACTGCCCTACTCTTAAGGTTTTTTTTTTTTTCGAATTTTATACGCCCGCTGTACAAATGTTACAAATATAATGTATACGTGGTAAAAAAAAAATAGGATTTCTGCTATAGAACAGGCTCAAATACAGGCACTACGCAAATATATTGTTTAAATTTTTACAAAATACTTGATAAATTCCACGTCGTATATGATCTTTGGACGATATTTGCTGAGTCGACAGATATTTTGAAAATGTGCGCGGATATGTCAGTGTTTGGTACGTGGTACCGTTATATTTTTGTTGGTACGCTGTATTTTAGGAGTAATTAAGCAGTTTAGCTTTCTCGGAAAGAAAGAGGAAAGTTGAACTGTACTGCAAGGAAAGGAGATTTGATTGTTGGGAACTTTTTGTGGTCCTCAGTCTATTTTGTGCTGTATTTGCATTGCCTGCACTGGCACACTGGGCATGTTGTATGGGTAATTTGTGGACGAAAGCTAAAACTGAAACAATTCATTTTTGTAAGTTATTTTCTTGAAAAAAAAGTGAAAAAACGTATTTTTCCAGTATTTGCAAGCCATGATATTCCGAAATACGAACACTCAGAGGTTTACATCGCTACTCCCTCCGGAGCACTCCCTCATTGCTCTCCCATTGATATCCATGGATCAATCCCTCATACATTTCCGTCGACTGGACTGTTGTTTATCGGATCAGTTTTTGTGTTGAGAGCTTGACAGTACGCGAGAAGTTAAAGCAGATCGTGAAAAGCCTAATGTTTCGGGGGAAAAATATTTCCTGAAATTGGAGGTAGCAGTTCAAGGAACCAGAAATTTAGCAGTTCAACGAACCAAAAGTACTAATCGATTCCTGGGATACCTTTTGCATTTTTGTGAATCATACTAATGATGTATTAATTTACTGCCTCATAATGAGAAAAAAAAATTTACCAAGAGGGCGGTATATTTGTTTTATATCAAATGCTAACTTACTTTTTAGACTTAATCAGAATTAAAAGCGCTATTTAAAGAGCAGTTATTAAAATAGATATTGAGTGAATGACGCTAGTTAAACAGAAGGGTATACAACATAATGGACCGAAACATTCCTTGTTGGTTATTAATTCTAATTCTTGCCTATTCTGTCTTCTTATATTCTGCATTTGCAGCGCATTATCTTAAATGGTATAATATTTCGTAATTTAAATAATTGCATCTACTATTAAATTATTTTTATTATTTGGTATTTTGATTTATCATAGTTAATATTATTATTTTATTTTTTTTTACTTTGACCCTTTATTGTTGTCACTAATATTATCGTTATTATTTCACTACTGCTATTTTTATTGTGCTTTTAAAACCCATAAAATTAAAATATTTTTATTTACACTCTTGTTCTTAATGGCTAAAAATGGGGTTTACTGGAAATATTAGAGGCTAAAACCAATAATAAGTTAAGATTAAGATGTTTCGGTCCATTAAGCTGTATACGTCTTGTCTCAGTACTACAGCTGAACCTCGTCAGTACAACGTCTGTGGCGTAAATTGTATTATTGTTATGTAACGGAAAAAATAAAGATAGAGATTAATAAGTATGTAAGATAGGAAAGGATTGGGAAATCAAGCAGAGACCTCGTTAATCTCTTTTTTATCATAACAGTAATAATCTATGCCACAGTTCATAATTGAAGAGCCTCAGTTTCTGGCATCTTTTCCAGGAGGGCAATTATTCGATTAATAAAGTTGTGCTGCTAAGTACAATGAACATACGTGTATAGATATCTAAGAGATTTACGAGAAACAGTGGAGGGACACAAATAAGAACTTAAAGTGCCCTCTTTAATTACGCTCCGCTTTTCTTTCTCTCACTCTTCCGGTGAGGTACAGGGTGTATTTTTTACAAGTCTAATGAATTGAAAGTTATCTGGGGATTTCAAAATGTCCGCTCTGCATTTCTAGACTTAAAATCTGTAACTTATGCATTGGGGACACAAATTTCTGGATATTTGAGGTACTGGCATCGACAATGATTCTTAAAGGCATGGGAAACTAGATAAGCTTTTGTTACATGCAAATTATACGTCAAAAATATTAACAGAAATCTGATTGTTTACTCAATTTTAATAATGTTTTACTTATCCTGGGAGGGTTTCTGGAGCAAATTCTTTTTTTTTTTTTTCAGGGAAACTTTCATGGGCGTTTTTGGGATAATGATGAGGTAGCAGCACCATCCATTTGGTTATCTTGAAGGCTCTCATCAATATTTAATTGGTAGTTACTCACTGAGCTTAAGCAGTTAAAGAGTAAATACTAGCTTATCTAATGGTGCATGAATAAATAATTTAGCTAAGATTGGCTGTTCGGCCCGTTAAACTCTATACGTCTTAGCTTAGCGCCAAACTGGAGCTTCTCAAGACCAAATTATTATAACAAATAATTCGCGGCGCGCTCCAGGTGAGCCGGTGCGATTATGCGCTTTTGCACTAGTTCGTGCTGCAATGAGATAGCTTGGGCAAGATGCTTCTGCCTTACTGTTTTGAGTTTGGGTGTGTTTTGATATGTTGCTTTGCTAAGGCAAAATATTTGTAGTTTTACGTCTAAATTTTTTAAATAGTGCTATTTTTATTAAGCCTTGTTGCAATGAAAAAGAATGAGAGGAGTAGTCACCACGTAAAAATCCTGGCAAATATTTAGGGGACGGAGGGAGGAGAAGATTGTCCACAGCAAATAAGATCTGATATATCCAAGCACGAGATATGAGCCTTAAATGCCAGTTTTATGCATACGGATTCAAAAATGAACAACGGATATCTCCATCAAAGCAAATTGCTCACGTATTCTGAATTGCGAGTTAAGTGGATGCCAACAGTGCTCCTTTTGGAAGTACTACCTGCTCATGCACAAGGTTTAGACGTGTGTTTATGATGAATTTCTAATGTCCCTGTCACGCATCATCATATTCCCAGAAAATTTCAGCTTCCTAGCTCAATTAGCTTTCGAAATTGCGTGAAGCAGGTGTACGCGAGTGCCCTGTTTATGTATACGGACTCACAAATATACAGCAAATATTCTCGTAAAATTGGAGAGGCTTGCTCAGCTTTGTTCCTAACTTGGCATCTTGCCAGTTGCGAAATTGCAGCTTTGATATGTGAGTGCTCATGACGTGTTTGAGCTGAACTTAAACTCCTGGTCACATAAGGGCACAGAGTGTTCTTGCGAAGCTTCAGCTTCCCAACATGCTTGGTCCCCGAAATCGCTTCCCCGCCAAAAAAATTTGTGTGAATTTTCTTCCGTAAGTGAGACCCAGGCATAGGAGAACAGTGATTTCAAAGATGGAGCATCGTATATGGAGTGGGAATACTCCAGAAAGTTCAACTTCCTAGCTTCATTGGTTGATGAATTGAAAGTGGGCGACGAAAATGCGAACACACATACACACTACTCGTCAATATATGCTTTTACATTTGCATAAATGTGTAAAAACGCATAGAAATTAGAGATTAATAAGATAACAGTAAAATGAAATTGTATGGGAGGAATGACAATATCGTGTTAATTTACAAATTTCTAGAATGCTTTCTGTTTATCATCATCTCACTTCTGCGCAGTATGTTTCCACGGATGGGTCATTTGTACTACAATTCTTACACACTACTGCATACACAACTGAGCTCAACTTACCCGCAGGAAGTGCCACCATACACGCTTGCCGTGAAGGACAAAAGAAGAAACTGGCTCAAAATGTGCTTTGGAAGGGGGAAGGGGGAGGAAGAGTGTGACCAGGTGTGGTCACTTAGCTCAAGTATACTCAGGTCATTCTCAGCTTATTACGTGAAATATTTAGTTGAGAGAACGTGTCCTGCTGCAGTGAACGAACAACGAGGAAAGAGCATCACCGCTGAGCGACTGCAGCAGCAACAGCAGCAGGCCGAATGTACGACTGCTTCTTCAGTTCCGCATGCTTTCCGTTTTGTTGTACGTCAACAACCTACAACACTAAGGGATGTGGCATGTCAGTGTGGTGGTAATGATAGTGAACATGCTGATGATGATAACGATGGTGATAGCGGCGACAGCGAGGGCGACAGTGGTGATGAAGAAAACGACGGTCTTCTGGCTTCCTGTGGTCCATCAGCAAATTTACCTTTTAAAATCAGCACTGCCTGCAAAAGGTATGTTGATAAAGGAGTGAGTGATCAATTTGAGTTTTTTGAAAAAATTAAAATACCCTTCATAATTCACTTACGGAGTGAGACATTGGTAGTGGCCAGACTGATATTATGTGTCAACATCTGCTGAGCAGCAAAAGTACCATTCAGTAATCCGCTTTGCCCATCTGCTGTCTCTTATTCTTACTACATGATCAGCTTAATTTTTCCAGACGTCTAGGAATTAGCGTTTTTTAAAAAATACAGGGTGTGTGGGAGCGTCCCAGGCAACTTTTTTGCTAAGCACTTTTGATAATTTTGCTAGTTTTGGCGAAAAACATTTAATACTGCCAAATGGAATGTTGAAATAAGGAATTATGGACAAAAGTCAAAGTGGCTTTACTAATTTTTTTGTCAAAAAATTGCCTTTTGCCACGGCACTTTTGATCTAAATCGTTTGATTAGGCAATTGTACAAGAAACAGTTGCATCAGCATTTCTAACCTATGTAAGAGGCTCTTAATCCAGGTGGTTGTTCCCATTTATTGCTCGCCACAACTTTTTTCCTGGAATTTGATCCAGCTGGTATGCGGCATTCATTAAAGCGCGTTTTTGTACGAGGACCTTCAGTGGTTGTCGGAGATAAAGGCTTGGCATTAGGCCTAGCAATTTCGGTACAGAGTATTTTGCGTGTTTTTTGACTTAGCCTGGCCTGACGAGCTGGGATAATCGTTTTTTCAGGATTTTTCGTGGACAAAAACCAAAGTGGCTTTACTAATTTAGGCCTCTTAGCTTAGCGTACTAGACCTGATGATTTAGCATCATTGTTTCCACGGTTCCATTGATTTGGTTTGCTTTTCTGACAAGATGTCCCGCAAGTTTTCGTTTTTTACGGTTGCTGCATTTTTTGTTTGCATGTTTGTGCCTCCGGAAATGTTTGTTTTTGTGTTCCTCTATTTTTTACTGCACTTTGTTTAATTTTATTGTTTCTGTATGTTTTTTTGTTTTTAAGACCGGTGGTAACGTTTCGTTCGCCATTAAGTCGCATGAAACTGTTAAACGAGCTGGAAACTGAAGCTGCACCTCTGCTTGCTGGCACATTTGCTGATACCCCTTTAACTACCCTGATATCATCATCATCACCACCATCATCGTCAACATCACCACCAGCATCAACAACAACAAGGGCAGTGGCGAACACAGTCAGTCGTGAACGTTCAGTCGGTTTTTCTGGACTGCTTCAGCCGAAGAAGCATGCATATAGCATTGCTCCAGTAGTTGGGGAGTATGCAGTGGTACCATCATCATGTTATGATCTCATCGAGCCAGTGGTTCGTGTAAGGCGTCTTGCGTTGCCACGAAGCGCTAGTGATTCCAAAATGAGCACCAAAACCAGGCGACAACCGAAACTGGTATTTGCCACAACACGAGCACGTGGCTCACGTTGTACAGCTACTGACGAATTAGGTCGTTTAACTGCAGATATTGCGGCCGAGAATCCAGATATGATCCATTTCCAACAAGTACTCAATGCATGGGTGAGTTTTTTTTTTGTTTTTTATACACTTAACTGTTTCTTTTTTTTCACACACTTATTCTCCGAATTGTATGACTTGGATTTCATAATTAACATTTGTAATGAGCGATAAATTATCTCTTTCTGAACTACCGATGCTGCTTCCCGAATTTTCTTATCAAGTTATTGTTAGATTTGTCTTAGAATATAAAACTGTTTGTTTTTCTCTGCGCCAGAAAAACATCTGTTCATTTAATTTTTTAGTGAAATCTTATATTTCTTTTATAGACTTTTAAAAAAAGAGGTAAATAATATTTCGCACTGCATGTTTTTCCTCCTGCTAATTGAAGTTAATGTAATCACATATCCTTTCCGATATGCAGAATCTTAAAAAAAAGCCTACTGCTGATTTAGTGCTTCGCCCATTTTGTTCACACTCATTTGAATTCATCGGAATTTTTTTAATTTTAAATTTAAAGTTATGATAATCAGCAAGTGCAGTTTACCAGATAACTGTTGGTAGTACACGATGGCACAGATGTCGCGCAGCGAATGCACCGTAGCATAGCATTTGCCTCCAAAAGCATTAGGCACAGAGAAAAATTACCAGAAGACTTTTTAGTGATCTTTTTGAGCTTTTCTTTTGGTTTTTTTTTTTCTGCCGTGACTGATGACAGGTTTGAAAGAATGATGTTTTAGATTAGGACGCAGACGGGTGCTCGTGTGGCCGCATTCTTGCTTATCTCAAAAGAATGTAACTCATGCTTTTGCCAGGTAACATTTTTGCACCTTTATTTGATCATAATTCGAATTTTTATTTGTAGATAACCAAAAAATAGCACGTTGCCGGTTCCATATATTCACTGATAAAGTAGTTATCAATGACTGCTTTTTCTAGCGGTGCTGACTAGTAAGGCGGTTTGTATTCTCTAGTATATAATAAAGACAGTATTGATAATATATGTAAAATATTAGGGAAAATTTACGCACATATTAAAAAATAATCGCATGAGCAGGAGTGGTTCGATCCATTAAGTCGTATGTGTTCCATTTCAGAACCATGGCTGGATCCCGTCGGTGTGATGGTTGTGTTTTTGATAAATTAAGAGTAGTGTAAAGGAGCCAGTACAATTTTGACACGAAAAAAAAATTATAGAGAAACCGATTTTCCCTTCGCTGAAATCGTATAATTAAATTTAGTTTGGTAACTACACTGCTTGCTGCTACATCAAGCTAGTGGATCCAATCCGAAAAATATGGCAGTGATATATATATATATATATATA
>UYRT01000325.1:0-10097 GCA_900617915.1 Gongylonema pulchrum
CCCCCCCCCCCCTCTTCCTCTTCTCCCTGCTCGCGGGTTCATTGCTGGAGTGTTGTGGCATGGAATCCTCAATGTTACCGAGATGCGTGCTCAGTTATAACATATTTGTATGAAGGGAAATTATTGCGTAAAAGTTGCAAGAATAAGACGCAGAAAGGCAGCGCCGAAGCCCCGTGTAATAGTCCCACTTTCCACAGTTCCTTATTGTCGGATGGAATGATCGGGAACATTAATGCACAACCGTCCTTGGAGTTCCAACGAAGCGCATCATAATTTTGCGCTGAGGGTTCATAATTCCTCGCATCCATCTTTCTCTTTCGCTTTTAGTCCTCCCTTTTCCCTCTAGGAATATCTAGGGGACAGTAAAGAAGGATAAAAAAAAACTGTTTGCAGGAAAATGAGTTTTTTTTTAAACTTTTTTACTCATTCCATATAAAGGCAGAGAGAAGAAGTGGGAGAAGATGAGAGGAGGGGGTTGGAAGAGAAGAGTTTTGAGGATGACAGAACAAGGAATGCATTCCATTGCCGTAGCGGTACCAGTGTTCAAGCAGGTGAGACATGTACCTATTTAATGAGTTTATTTGAAATACCAAAAACGGAAAAAAAGTGGGATCTGCTACAAATTTTATGTCTTCTTAGAAAGAATTTTAAACAGTGCGAAAACTTTCTTCAGAAAAAAAAAGCATACATTGGTCAAACGGGTGAGGGCAGAGGAGAAGGCGAGGCAGGAAAAGGACAAAAGTTTCGAGTAATCCGTGCTAAACAAAGTCTTCAGACAAGTAAGGTACGGGTAAAGTTTTTCACAGCGTAAGCAAATATTAAGTTATATTTTTATAGCATTTTGCGTCAGGAATTCTTTTTTTTTTAAAGAAATCTTTTATGAAAAGTTTTTCAAAATCATCTCCTATTTTCACACTTCCCAGTTTTTCCAATTTGTTTGTATTGAGAGTATCAAGAACATCCCCACAATCGGTGTGGGTTTCTCAAACAAAGTTAAATTCGGCTAATTTGATCCC
The DNA here is from genome assembly GCA_900617915.1 of Gongylonema pulchrum. Lineage (NCBI taxonomy): Eukaryota > Metazoa > Nematoda > Chromadorea > Rhabditida > Gongylonematidae > Gongylonema > Gongylonema pulchrum. Next base: position 1,017 of record UYRT01000325.1, read on the forward strand.
CTTGATTCTTTTTTTCTGTAGCAATTTTTTTTTCCAATTAGATTTTTAAACAGCTAAATTCGATAAATTTGCAAGCTCAATGTAGCCCAAACAACCGGTCTTTAGTTTCAGTGATACTAAAAGATCAAAATACACTTGCAGTTTCTTGAAAGAGGTGGCCAGAACAAAAACTGGCAAAAAAGCGCTGTGTGCTGTTAAAGACTGATACCAATCAATCAAAGCAGCTACAGCCAAGACGGCTTGTGGATTTTTTTTGCCTGCCTTGTGGGAAATTATTTTGAAAATTGAGGGAAACTAAGAAAAGTGCGCATTTTCAAACCACTGGGAATTGTTCGTTAACCAGTTTAAGGGAATTACGAAAGCTGAAATCCATTTATACATTTCTTCTGCTGTACGAAAAAAAAGGCTAGATTCACGAAGCTAGCTCGATGGGGATCCAATTTTCTAGCAGTTACTGCTGGAATATGTCAGTGCCAAAATTGCCATCGAAACAAATGAACGAAATGTAGAGGGAGTGGTTGTCCCACCGGTGAAGTTCGTTTCCGACTGCTTCCCAATCCACCATGTCTGCGGCTTTTCGGTACCATGCGTGTATCTCGACTTTTTTATCGAACTCTTGCTGTGTAATTCTCTTCTTTCTCGGCCAGTAACGGTCGAGAAATTTTGCTGGTCACTTATGAGCCAGGATCGTCTAAACTGTGTACTTTGAGTTACGTTGCGTAGAACTGGTCATTCGTGCTAAATGCGTTTGCGCTCTTGCATTGCAACTTGTAACAGGCAAAGAGTACTAACCTGAGATGTGCAGCCTAGGATCAAAGAGTTACTCATACTTATTGTCTGGGCGATCTTGGATATTCCTGATGTAGTTTAGATCGAACACTGATATGAGGAGGTACCAAAAAACACTAGTAGTCGGGTGGCTCAGAACGCTGACATTTTGTTCTCTTAAATATAATCTATCGATCTAATCGATAATTAAACACACCTCTCTAATAATTTGAAATCGCTAGAACCTTGTTAAATAACTTCTGGTGGAACTGGTAGGACAAGATGGGCGTCAGAATCGCCAAAGGACTGACCCACTAGACGATGCAGCATTGGTCAAAGGAACTGAAAAAGTAGCCGGCCACATGGTTAAATAAACAGCTAATCAAAATATCATAGCAAGGTTTGATTGGTACCATACATCGAAAGCTTGGCCTGAGCAGATGGTAATAAAGAAACTGCGGGCCAAGACATTTGCAATACGAGTGGTGACACTGGCTGCGCCCCTGTGAGAACTATCGATCTTGCAAAAATGGTACCTCGGCAACTGCTTTGACAAGGGATTTGCGCTCTTTCCTGGCATCAATGCGAGTCACGTTGGCTTCCTCTCTCCCTTCGATAAACGCTTTCTCTTCCAGCTCATCAGTAAATAGATTCAAATCAAAACCTGAAATTCGACTCTGGCTAAAAGTAATCCTTATCAAAAGCCAAATTCCAGAAAAGTCGTTCAAGTATGCTACACATGTCTGTGAGTAATTAGCTGATGGCGTGAGGGCCTAGCACAGATACGCAGAGTAAATGTGTTTCTAAAGACACCGAAACTTTTAAGCCGATGGCACTAAGATTTTTAATGGTACTAATAATCGACGAACTACGAAAAAATCATTCAGTCGGAGAAATGTGAAATTTTGGAATTCTAAGACATATTTCGATATGATTCTGAAAAATAAGATAATCTGCTCCATCATTTCTGCTCTCAGTTTTCGGAAAGGAATCACGACCCTGTATGAAAATTTCTTAATGCTTCTAATGATAGTTAAGTCGCTGCAGCCAGTGAGAAATATGAACCTTTGTGTTGCTTCTGATCAGTCGAGCCAATAATCAGTGCTGATAGGAGTTGTAATTCATCCCCAGGTGGTGGATTTTCGTCTTTTCTTGTCAGATTACTGCCACCTCTAACCTGAAAATTGAATTAGAAACTACTAAAGTGTTGAGTATTTCTTTAAAATTGAGTTTACTATGTTTATTTTAATTTTATGTATTTTTTGACGACCTTTCTTCGTTTTTAAAAAAATAATTACCATTTTCAGTAATGCTGGTGGTTTTCCCGAAACATCGCCAAATAAATACAAAAAAATGAAAAAAACAATAAATGTATTGCATGTTTTGAAGGCATTTCAAAAGTTTCAAATAACACCATTTCAGTGAAAAATATAGGAAGTTTCTTCTGCACATCTGTGAATTTTACATTCTTTTTATTTGTAAAATTCTTTGCAAAAACTTTCGGTTTAAAAATAATGCGAAAATCTAGAGTTTTTATAGCTTTATTCGCAAAATTCTTGACTCGCTTTAATTTTTTTCGCAAAATTCTTGGCTCGCTTCAATTTTTTTCGCAAAATATTAATTATTTTAACAAATACATATATTTTACGTTTCTTTTAACCACTGAAAACTGATGTTTCCGTTGGATTCTTCTGCATAAATCTTATATGGATTTTTTCACGTGCATTAAAACCAACGCATTTCCGAGATGCTTTTGAATTTTACAGCTCCTTTCCTTTGACTTTAAAAATTAGCATAGTTGAAAATACTTAGCTTTAAAAATTTACTTTTACACTTTCTGCTGTCGTGTACATGTTGTTACCAAGTGTTGTACCTCGATTATCAGCTGTCAGTTGTACGTTTCCCTAAAAATTAGTAATTCTAGCGGAAGTAGAAAAACAAACATTTTCTGCTAAATTCATCAGGATTAGTTAATTGAATTTTTATCAGTCCCATGTATTTTTTGAACTGACCTGCGCTTGATCCTATGAGCACCTTCGTAGCAGTATTAGCGAGGATTCCCAGACCGATTTTCTGGGAAGCCTTGACGTGAACGGAGCTCTTTCTGAACAGGGAGGGAATTGAACCACAGTTTTTCGCATCCGGACACATGTTACCACTACACCACCGGTCCTTGTGCTCCAAGTCCAGCATGGCAGTACATCTACTGCGTGTGTGCCTTTCAAGGCAAGATGCACCTTTCTATTCTTTTGTGCTTCTTATAAGCAGTTCCCATCTTTTTCTTGTGGCGGCTTCTTAGCCGCCTTTTCGCGGGCTTTCCGCAGCAGATCTTGGTATACAGAACTAAACTGCAGCACTTTACCCTGGAAGAGCACGGAATATACTCGATGGCTTCATCACCGGTAGGAAATGTTTCACTGCGCACAGCTTCACCGTTTTCAAAATATCTGGTGCATCCGGGAGCATTGCCATTGAAGGGCAAGTCATATCTTGGATCCGGAAATAAAATAAACCGACCTTCATCCGTCTGTTTATTTTCGCGTAGCAGTAGCGACACTTTTACTCGTGCATCCTGGAAAAAGTCCACAAATTTTTTTGCTGAATTGCCAAGGAAGCATGGCCACTACACATTGGAAGCTCTCAGCAGTAAGATATATTTTAGTAAGATATCTTATTTTTTTAGGAACATAACCATTATTATTCTCATCCTTGTTATTATTATCGTTATCATTTTTATTATTACAATCGTAAAGGATTACAACAAAAATCCACCAAAATATTTTTCAACGTTTCTTTCTAAACTGCAAAACTATTCGGATTTTTATGGGAAATCTGAAACTTCGGCTTTCAGAGCAGGCTATTTCTAAGTTTTGTGTCTTAAAGCTTTTTTTGCGGAAGCTCCATTCAAACAGCAAGAAATCAGTTTTTTCATTGGAGAATTCTCGTTACCTGAAAAAAATTTAGCATGCAACTTCGAATCATTGCCTGCTCCCAAAGCGGCATTTCATGATACGTTACGATTACCTGAAACTTTTTTGTAAAGGTGACTTTTATGGCCAGATGATATTAATGAATACCACATCTACTTCAAATAAGCTAACAATTTTGGCGCACTGGTAAAGAACATTGCTCTTGTTCGGAAAGTCAAAGTTTGTTTTGCTAGTGCGGCTACCAGCCTCTCTACAACTCACTCATTCGCTCTGACGGTAAATAATAATGGCATATGCCGAAAAGTCAAGCCGACCATCAGGGCTTACTTCTAAGCAATCTTCAAAAACGAGAGTAAGCCTTGTCACCAGATAACTACTGTAAATGACCGCTACCATCCAGATTATTCCAAATGCCTTTGCATCTTGCAAAAAGTAAATGGGAAAAAAATTTTCAAGTTTCGACCTTGATTTCAAAAAAATCCACCTGTCTGATTTCATTAATTAGATTTCGGCTTATTTAGATAAGATGGAAATTACTCACTCAAAATTATTGCATGACTATTTTTTAAATAAAAACTTCAAACTACTGTCTTTAGACATGATTCTGTTTGTTTTGAAAAATGCCCATCGGCTGGAATTTTTCAAAATTTTCTTAAATTTGAAAAATTTTGCGAACCAGCTGATGCGCAACATCTAAAAGCTGCTGTAGTATTTCATCGTTAGGCAAAATTTTGCGGACACAGTCCAAATGATTAAGAGTGATCAGCACGATATGTTCTGGACCAGTGCATAGCTGTAGCTGATATTTATAGGCCATTGTCATCAAATCGTATAATTTATCCATGCTAAAGTATTTTTGTCATTTTCCTTCAGTGATGCAGTTGGACTTTTGATAAATGTTAAAAACCAGAACAGTTTTTTTCACTGATTCCAAACTAATCACACTGCGAATGGGTGATTAAGAATAAGTGATTTAGAATTACTGCAAGACTTTAAAGATTTTTTTTGCCTGTACGACAAAAAAGCAGTTGATGTGCGAGCTTAGAAAATCATTAAAAAAATTGAAAAGCTATCGACAGCACTGCAAGCAGCTGGTTGTGTTGACATTTGCTACAGCGCGGGCTACTTTCCTAATTCTTCCGCCTTTCACAAATAGCAAATACGAAGAGAATTTTGAAATAAAAAAATAAGACTGAAAATCGAAATTTCCTGATTTCGTGCATATACCTTGTTTCATTAAGTCGCATAATGCTTGAATGCGCAAGTTTCTCGAAGAACATCCGTGTTGTGCGCCTCGAATAGACATGCTGCGGCTTGAATAACTCTTCCAGAAACTTTGTATTAAACATCATATGCAGGATATCCGTTAATACACGTATTGTTTTTTCTTTGCTCACGTTTTGGGCCTTGAAATAATATTTAAAATTGTGATAGAAACCATTTATATTCGCCTTTTTCATATTTAATAACCAGGCTGGAACGCACCACGCTCTCCGGTGCGATCATGCATTTTTGCACCAAAGTCGCAGATCGCTTTTAGCATAAATGATCCCGACGCTGTAGCCTAACACCTGGGTTCATATTGGCCGTACTTTGGCCGCTTCCGGCATGCAGGAGGAAGGGCGTCAGTTGGGGCGAAGGTGGTGCATTATAGAGCCGCACAGACATCCAGGTGCACGATTACCGGTTTTATGCATGAAGTTCGGTCGTTTTTTCGGTAAATGCTAGCTTTGTGAAAAATGATAAATGCAAATCTTTTGAAAAAACGCAAATTTCCAGTTCACTAAAAAGTGGAAGTATTGCTCGAGCGGTCGTTTGTCAAAAAATCTACATTCATTTACATATACGACTGCGGTTCAGGTCCGAGTTGCTAACGATTTTTGGGTTGGGGAGCTGCTTGAGATCGTGGTTGGGGAGCTGGAGAGCTGAGTTTAAAATTTTTATCTCGCGCGTGTGTAGAGAATATCCCTGCAAATTTTCAGCTTCCTATGTTGCCTAGTTCGCGAAGTCGGTTCCCGCCAACATATTTCTTTGGGGGTCGCGGACGCTGGGTCTAGACGCGTGGGAAAAGATCATAAAGCGAGAGGATGACACACGGGGTAGGAACATGTATCTAAAGTATCGGCCTCTCAGCTTTCCTCGTTGCTGAGATGAAAGTGGGTGACAAAATGCACTCGCTTTCCGAACACACACACACACCAACACATACAGACAGCATCTCGACAATAGGCGTTTTTGCTGGCTGTAGTAGTGTTATAGCGCTGCACAGCAAAAACGCATAAAAACCGGTGAACGTTGTGAATTAGTGGTGATACCCATGAGAAAGCGAACGAGCACTAGATTAGTTACAAACAAACAGTGGGTACCAAGCAGACATAAGCAGCGCTGAACCGAAAAGTCCGGCTTAGCTGCGTTCGTTGTGCTGCAGCATTCCAGTAACATCACTAGCAAACATACCAATTGTCCAGGAAGTCAGAATTTTTTTTTTTTGGTGTATTTAATAAAAAGATTTTTTATACTTAGCGAAAACTAAAACTAATTTTTTATATTTAACACACTTTTATTTCGCTGACTCATTTTATTGACCGATGCTAATCGCACCGTTTTTTTGAAGTGCTTCTGATGGACAAGTAGCTCTTGCTCAACACTTATTAAACTTTTATTTGTATGTTAAGTTAGATGATACAGTAGCAGGTTTTAATACTGATTATATAAATAATCTGTTTTGGCTGCTTCACACTTTGCAAATTTTTACTTCAACTCGCTGGTGATAAAAAGGTCTTGTTGTTCCGATTTTTTACTGTACCTGTAATCGTTGTTGTAATATGTAAGCCATTTCACCGCCCATATTCAGAAACAACAGCGGCATGCATTTCGTCGACATGCTCTAGAACTATTCAGAATTTTTGCAAAATTTTTTATGCAACACAGTTTTACGTTGACAGCTACAGCGCAGTGGCATGCATAACAACTGCCATACAGAAGATTGAGGGTTCAGTTTCATCGCCAGAACAACTGGTCCTTCTATGACTCATTCATTCGCTTCGACGGCAAACTGGTATTGGCAAACGTCAGGGATTCAAATAAACCGTCAGCTTGCTTCTAAGTAACCTTCGAAAGAAAAAGTTGTCGTCAGCCTTGCAAGAGAATGGCCTTTATTGGGAGGTGCAATCGTCCGAACTAATTCCCAGTGTTTCCTGTCCTCACAAAAACAGAACGCAGAGAGGATTATTCACACTTTGATAATAAGCACGCATATAAGTAAGAGAAAGCGCCAGGCAGGGTAGGAAACATTTCTTATTACGAGTTAAAAATATCAGGACATCTAGTAAAAAATGATTTTATTTGAGCAGAGAAATTTTCAGGCGAGCTGCAAAAATTTTGAAAAAGCCATAAATTTTCGGCGAACTGTAAATTTTCCTGCTCTAGGTAATTCAGAGAATCCTTATGATGAACAGAGTCATCTCTTATGCGTATTATACTTTCGAACAATGTGCGGCTGCAGTAGATTATCGCAAAAATGCGTTTTGAGCTCGCCGCGCACCATATTTATTGAAGTCCAGCACAAAAATAAAAGATTTTAGAAGCGACTTTTAAATAAAGAAAAAAGAAATTGTTCATGAGGAAAAAATCGTCTTTTTGTGGCTGTACTGAATGAGGAAAACGTTTGGTAGTTAGCCATTGTTTCCATGGTGACCACAAAGTGTTATCGCTAATATCATCAACAAAAACGACGGACTTTTAAAGTCTGTGGAACAAATAGGCTTCCTGTGTTCAAATATCTTTATAACAACAAAAATTTATCATTGCAAAAGAAGGAAACTGATCAAATTAGCAGCAATACTCAACAGCTAAGTAAATTATTAAGCAAAAATTAAGTAAAAAATACAACGACAAAATAAAAATAGGAAAAAAAACAGAAAAGGGTATGCAATAACAAATCAAAGGCAAGTCAGAAAAGCGTGCGAAGGTTCAATTAAAACAGTTGTAACTGTCTGAACTGAGGCGCATTGAGAAAAAATTTTAAATAAAAATCCAAAAAAAATCAAAAAAAAACTAAAAGCAGTTTCAAAAAACGCTAATGAGAAAACTGCAACAAAAAATGAAATTTGGCAAAGGGTCTATTAAAAATGGTTCTATTAAAAATGGTAACTTTAACGAATAGCAGTTAAAACAAAGCAAATAAAAAGTGAAAAATCGAACTGATAAGTAAAAAATTGATTGTCTCGAAGGAATGCATAACAGTCTGATTAATTTCAGGTAGCAGCAAACAACAGCTGTGGAAATGATGCACGTGTACGGTATTCGTTGGCCGGGAAAGGTGCGCTCAAAGATAAGCTCTTTCACGTGGATGATCAGTCTGGTACAGTCTGCTTAAAATCAGTACTCGATTATGAGGAAAGTACCATATATCAGTTGCATATCTATGCGCATGATATGAGTTAGTTTTTTTCCCCCTCCCTTTTGTTTTTTCTGATTGCCTTCGATCCTGAAGGAGCTGTCAGGTCCTTCGATCCTGATGAAGCTGCATATTTAAAATTAGTGTCCACCGGCTGTTCGATGTATATGCTCTCTTTTTTCAAGGACGCCCGAATGGTCATTTAATGCATATTTCCAGTTACATATGTAATTCATGTCTGAGCTAATGTATGTATGACACATTTGCACCGGATGCGAAAACATTTTAGTAATTTCACTAACATGGGATGCCTACACCGATTGTTCCCGATTAGTTTTGGTCCTTGCCTCACTAGACTTGTATTTTGACGGGCAGTGCTTGTGGCCCAAATTTCTCTTGAATAGACCAACGGTTAGCCTATTGATCATATGAATGAAGCTTTTTGAATGCGCATAAATTGCGCAAATTGACTTATTTGCTCCGAGAATAAAATTCATTCCATTTATATTTCTATTATGATTCAATTACGGGACAATGGGGTCCACGGTGAACGTAAAATTGCGATATTGGCTGGCTGCATCTGTCTTCCCTGAAATGTCAAATTTTTCGAATTTCCAGGGATCGAGTATAACTGTAACTGAAAACTGAGAAAACTTTTGGTACCTTAATTTTAAGCCCTGAATTTTTCGATTTTCTAGAAATTTCTTTGGGATATCATTGTATGTGCATGCATTTGTATGTTTATGCGTGTGTATTTGTCAGTGTGTCCAAAAATTACGATATCCGAATCAACGTCATGATGGCCTGGGAAGCTGAAATTTTCGCAACTTGGTGTTTTTTGGTTTGAAGAAATGAAAGTAAATTACAAAAAGTGCGAATACACAGACACACACACATAAACAGCCTCCTACCAAAATGCGTTTTTATGCGTTTTTGCTGTGCAGCGCTATAGCGTTGCTATAGCGCTGCTACAGCCAGCAAAAA
>UYRT01000326.1:0-10068 GCA_900617915.1 Gongylonema pulchrum
GCATTTAGAAATTTTAGCAGGAAAATTGCTTACTGAACAGCCAGATCATTTTCGAGAAACAACCGTTGGACGGAAATTGTTCGTTTTCTTTATGTAAAATCTGTGATGATTTAGACTAGTGAGCGCGAAAGGCAGTTTTAAAGCAACAATCATTCATGTAGTTAACGACCTGAGCACTTCAAACCTGGTGCAAAAAGTTATGACCGCACCGACAAGCCCTGGTGTATTCCAGACTGGGTTTCCATTCATGCTACTCATTCGAAGGTTTGTATGAAAGCACCGATTTTAGCTAATGGAGTCGAGGAATCAAATGTTTAGTAATCTTTTCCAGATTTTTTTAAGCTACTGTATTGGCAAAGTGAAGGCGGGAAATTATGACTCATCACAGGGGAAATTCAGTTCCAATATTTTTATTGATATTCTGGATAATTTGGTAGCCGCATGAATTTTAAATTATTTATAGCTTTCAAAAAAAGTTTTGTTATCTCTGTTCATCACAACTGCTAGCAGCCGGGGCAGCAGCTGTTTGCCGTGAAGCAGCGGCCGCGGCGGCAGCAGCAGCAGCGTAGCCGTTCATTTTATCAACCACTGCATCTTTTATCATTTCCTCTCTACTGATAACTATTACTACTGCATACAGAATTATCGTCATGGACGCAGTCATCAGGCAATGCTCCTCAAGTTCGTTCTTTAACATACCAAAGATCATGTACAATAGCTGACTTTTTCAAAACAACTCATATCAAGCCTTTTTCATCATTCCACGCTCGTAATCACGCAGGTGTTCAGTCTGAAGCTTTCAAAATTACTGCGATACAGCCGAACTCTGAGCGTATCTGCATGAGAGGCTTGTCTCCAGCCCAACAATAAGGATGTGGTTTAAATTAGTCTATTTCCTATCCTGCCGCAGCCTCCTTGGATGATGTATTTGAGTGATCAGTTACTGTTTTAAGAATAACATTCAGTGATTCAAAACCTCCACGTCATGCAATCCACCGATCACGAGGGTGGGGGAGGGGAAAAGGTTTGTTTTCTATCGTAGCAGATGCTTAGAAAAGCGAATAAGTTCCTCGAAGTTTCCTCATGCTCAAAAGCACCCGCTCAGCTTCTCAGTCTGTTCTTGAAAGTAACTTATCTGTTTTCCATGAAAGAACTTATTCATGTTTCTTGCCGTGTTTCTCAAATATTTTAATGTATGTACGCCGCCTCTTTCTAATTTGCCTAGTTACAAATTTGATTTTCCAGGTTGTTTGTCTGCCCTGTCTGCGTGCTTCCCTAATCAAGTTGTAACCAAACGAACCCCAAACTACCATGCTAGCCATATGTATCGCTTCAGGGCAACCGCTTGCATACAATATGCGGTATGTATACTGCTAGGCTCACAGCTAATCTCTCAAATTAAGAGTTCATAGAAGACGAGCTAACAGCAGACAATCAAATCACGCTGCAGTCTCGCTCGGTCAGTGGCAAGGTTTTCAGAAGTTGGTAAAAACAAAATAACGGCGAGCAACTAAATTACTTATGCTTCGCGGATAATATAATTTTTGGCATTTGTACGGAAAGCAAATGAGGGTTTCGCCGGAAAAACTTAGAACGATTCGGAAATGATCAGCAATGAGATTTCACTACTCCTCCCATTTTTCTTGAGATTTCCCTCCCGTTGTAATAAGAACAAAAGATCGTGATTTTGTGAATCAGTATTAGTGTTCGTATGCTTTTTCGCGTCCAGCATTCGTCCGTGCACAGTTTCGCGCAGCCTGTGTCTTTAAAGTGTTTTTTAATAAAGTTTTTTTTTTCGTTTCGTCCAGACATCTCCTGCAGTAGAAATCGTCGTCAGCATGTCAGTGCGAAATTCGGCTCGTCGTTCTCCTCCACGTCTACGTACACCAAACTGACTATACACAACACATTACAATTACAGTAATTATCGTTTGCATTGTTATTATTTTTTATTACTGCTGTTACCGTTACTGCACTAATAATAATAATAATAATAATAATAATAATATTAATAATTGTCATTAGTTGTTATTATTATTACTACCTTTATTATTTCCATTATTATCATCATTCACCAGCAAAAGCATGTCTTACATCACCTAAGCCGTACTTTTTCGCCTTGTTAAAAGAGGTTAACTGACAAGCTGGTTACTTTCTGGTGCTTCGAGAGTATACGACCGAGAACGATGTAGTGAACGGATCAAATGTCACAGCAACTCATAATCAGGACAGTGATAAGTGGCAGTCTTTTTGATTATTCTTTATAGGCTAACTTAATTTGATTTCCACCCATTTTTCGCTCATCTTTGTACGTTTTAGCAACAGCGTATTCGGCAAGCAAGTATAACTGTGGTGTATGCTTGGCTCGGGCCACAGGGTATCACTTCGAAGCGCAATCCTGCAGTGCTTGTGCCGCGTTCTTCCGTCGTGCTATTGCCTACAAGAAACAGTTCAGATGCAAAACCGGCAAAAACAATTGTATCATTCACTACTGTAAGTTCACTGCCCTTTGTTTCGCCTTTTTCAAGTAAAACTCGAATTTTATCATATCTGTAATATCGCACGGACAACGTTGTGGCACTGGCAAGAAATATATGCGACTTTGGCGACCGAAACATTTCTTTCCTTTTTTCTAAAAAATTTTTCTAATTTCTTAATCCTACACCCTTCCCCTACTGATACTTTAACAACTCCTTTTCTTTCTCTCAAACTTAATTTAAAATTCAGTAATATCATTACGGTGTCTGTTCCCTCTACTGCTGAAATGTAGGCGTAAATCGAGCAGAGTTATCTTAATTCTCCATGCTGCTGGTTTCCTTGTTTTGTAAAAAAAAAGCTGCTCCACGACAAAGAATGCGAGATAGTAGCGATTCCTTTTCACAGCCAAGATTAGGAGGTAGCGATCATTTCGATTTCCTTTAGGCGTCTGAGAGTGAACGCAGAAGATTGAGCGGCTTTGTACAGAATACCGTCATTTCGTTAAAACTCTGTGCTTTTGTTTAATGCCTCACTAAAATTGTTCCGGAAATACTGATGAAGCTTCTTTACGCAAAGTTGGCGAAGCATCTGAAGCGATACTGTTATCCTCCCGACTAATAAAGAGTGATGTATGATGTCTCTCGCTGTTCCTTTCCCGTAGTTCATTCAGGTACCAAATAATTCTTTGTCTTCTTCTAAGAAATCATCTTCTCTACAAAACTAATTTTGTTGATTTTTTTTTTCGTTTTCGATGAAAAGATAGATTAATTCACCTGTGGATCAATGACTTTACTGTGTTGTAGCATTACGTCAAGTGTGTCAAGCATGCCGTTTGCGAAAATGCTTCGCTGTGGGAATGAACGAGGACTGTAAGTTCATTTTTAGAAAAGCTAGTGCTGCTCATCTCGCCGGCAATCGCTGGTCAGTGTGCATGAGTAATCGGTACTCACGTAAAAGTAGATGGCCGCTCGGGGGGCTCCCGAAAAGATGGTGCTCATACATCGAACAGGAGGTGGGTATTAACTGGAAGCACACAGCTTAGGGTCGAAAGACTTGGCACAGCTACGCTCGATGTATAGAAGTATCCTAGTAACATCACTAACAGGAAATACACACACTGATAGCGCTAATAGTCTCAGTATTCTCGGTAGTTGTACCATTTCTTTTCTCAGATCTAACCAGCAGAAATCTTTGCTCATAATTTGTTTGTTCCATTTAGCAGTACAGCCGAAGAAGTTAGCAGCAGAATGTCACCGTTCATTCGCCACAAGGTCTGGCCTACGAAGGAACAAACGGTTTGGTAGTGCCCAGTTGGATCCTCACGTTGATGTAAAAAATTTTAAATTCTTTCAGTTATCGAATTCTAACTCTCTAGTGTTAGTTAAAGTAAATGATTTTCACCATATCTGCAGTGTTCCAGTCCATTAACGCAACTGAATTCACCTGCTGAATCCGTTTGCAACGATGAAGATTCCCGACATACCCGAGGTAAGCCCGACGCATTTACAACACGTTGCTTGATCACTTTTCATTAAATCGAAATTGCTTTTTCGTCCTCTGCACTCTCGTAAGACCCTTGAACCTCACCTTCACAGCTAGTAACTTTTCCAAAAACATGTGTCTGTTCTTTTCGCAATAATTTCTTCACCATTTGAGCAATTATCGAAGAATGATTAAGTCATTTTTTAGCCGGGCGCCTCTTCCAATTTTCCAAAAATTCTGGCTGCGTTACTGGTTCTACGTATTTCTTTAATTGTTCACAGCTGACGTAATAATTCGTCAGGGAGCAAAGTTTTTCATGTGTTTAGAGCTAATTTTAGAAATGATTAATTTCACTCTGCGTAGAAAGCAGTGTTTTGCAGAAAACTCGTCCAGTACCGGAAATACTGAGATATTATCGGTACGCAGTAATAGTATTGCCGAAAATAACTATGCTATTGGTTGCGACCAAAGGTGCCTTCATACGCACTGTGATGTACGTTCAGTTTTTTGCACATTATTTTACCGCACTTCCTGGAAACAAAACAACGCTTGGAAGAAAAATTCAAAACAAGTAAAGTGCGTTTTTGGTACTGAGAGTGGAAAATTTCTGAGAGTGCACAACAATGCGGAAGAAGATTAGACTCGCAACGCCGTTAAATTTCTGTAAAACGCAACTCATTTATATTATTTGGTTGTTTTTTTTTCTCAATCTGACTTTTTAAAAGTTTTTGGAACTTGAAAATAAACTTAAACAATTCAAAATTTTGATCGTTAGCGGAAAGATCATAAATTACGATTTGATACTCCTCACTAATAAAATCACGTAAGCTGTGATTAAATATCGCATTTGATAATATAGCATCGCAAGCGAACGATGAGTGCGATCAGCAGTTGCTGGCTGGAACTGGAAGTAACATCCAGTGCAATAAAAAAAATAATAAATGCGTATAAAAAAATTTTGGTTGAAACGAAAAATAACTGTATATCCATTTAATCAGAATAGATGGCGACGCAGTAGACTTGCCGATGCGAACATGCGCTTTGGCATAATTCCAATCTTAGGAAGGTCGTCTATGCTACCGGGGCGTGTCTATGGTGTTGCGGTTTGTACATTTGATGCACTTATAAGCAGGGTCCATGCCTAGGGAGAAGCTCATCTTATGCCTGTCAACCCTCATATAAACAGCAAAAGTTCGCAGAAAAAGACTGCTTCTTGATCATTCTGGTTACCAAGTTAATTGGATGGTTACCAAGTTATTTTTGTCGCTAACGGCACTGTTTTTCTGGCGGTTGCTTCCAACTAAAAGAATTTCCAAACTAAAATTTCACTTGCTCGCACGTAGGCCTAAAGCATGCCCTGAAGTTAAATTTGAAATATTTTAGAATATAATAATTGGCCAACGCACGGGCTTGCTGCGAAGATGAGTTTTTTGTATAGTTCCTCACAGATTTTTGTCGCTAACGGCACAGTTTTTTCCGGCGTATGCTTCTAGCTAAAAGAATTTCAGACTGGCCGCCAGGACTGTCAGGAAACGTCCCTTCAAAATTCCAGTCTTCTAGCTTCTCAGGTTTCTGAGTTAGCAACTTACACGAAAAAAACCTTTAACGGGTCCTTACGTGGGGATGGCTCATACCCGGAGGCTGGTCTGAGCTCATTAATACCCACTTGGACGGGAAATATCTCTTTAAAATTCTAATCCTCTAGCTTCTCAGGCTACCGGGTTAGCAACCTACCCGAAAAAACTTTGGCGCCCCCATAAGTGGGTACCACGCATTCCCGAAGCCTGGGTTTGAGCTCAATGAGACTTAGGTGGGCGGAGAATGTCCTCCTGAAATTACAGTCTTCTAGCTTTTCGAATTCTCGAGTTAGTAACTTACCCGAAAAAAATTTTGGTGCCACCGTGTGTGGGTACCACGCATACCCAAGGACTGGGTTTGAGCTCCTTAAGAGTTGATGGGGAACATCCTCCTAAAATTTCAGCTTTCTGGCTTTTCTGATTCTCGAGTTAGCTACTTACCCGTAAAAAGCTTTCAGGGGCCTGTACGTGCATGTAGATCAAGTTCCCAAAGTTTCAGCTCCGTAGCTTTTGTAGGTCTTGAGATGAAAAACCGTAACAGACGCACACCCTGACAAAATAGACACACAGACACACACACAAAAAACCTTCGTCAATATGCGTTTTTTGCATTACATAGCTGCAAAAAACGCATAAAAATGAGAAAGGGAAATAGAATTTTTGGAAAAGACTGCAGTGAATGAAACGGGTTTTTGATGTGGCGCAATCCGCCTTGCCCTATGTTTAACATACCTCAATCTTAGCATATTATCCGGAGAAACCAAACTATTTTATATGTGCTTTGAGAAAATGCGATGTGAAACAAAACTGGCAGCAGTAAACACAGATTAATCTCTGACGTAACTTGTTGAGAGCGGATCTATATTTCACATCTGTTATCCAAAAGCTGAAACTGTGTTTCTTATCAGTAGAGTGAATTGGTGATATAAAGCCACAGCAGCGAATCGAATTTCAGTTAAAAAAGGATAGACATTTTGAAATATTCGTCAGCTGAATGCCTGATTTCAATTTTCGAGTGATTTGAGCATTATTCTGGTTCATACTTGAGAATTTCTGAAAAGCAGCCGTACAGTTCTACTCGTTCAAGAAGTTTCCAGAATTTCTTTTTCGTCTTCAAGAAATCTGCGCAGGCTTCGAGAGTAGCAAAAACGAAATACATTTGCAAGAGCACTTAACTATTTTTACTTGGATTTACTTAAAGCTCATGGCACTTCAATTTGATTGCAGGTGCTGCGTCGGCTAGTTGCAGAAGAGCTAAAAATAGGCGAACGCCGTCGCATATTATTCTGCGAGCGACCGGTTGGAAGTATTTTGGGAAGATCGCAGCCGTGTGTAATTTTTTTCCCCAATATTAGAACAAAAAAATCTTCACAATCTTTCTGTGTTAGAATGCTTAAAAATTTGACATTTTTGTACGAGGCACCTCTGCTCAAAATTTGTTACAGCCGTTCACAGCGGAGGAGATATTTCCACTTCGCTTTCGGAAATTTCGAAAATCAATACGAACACACATTTTGCTGGTTTATGAATGGTTGAGGAGTTGGCCAGCTTATGATTCATTCAATAAACTCGATCAGGTAAATCTTTTTTTGAAATTTACGAAGTAAAATTCCTTTTCAGTGGCTAAAATTCCAATCTCGCATACTGAAAAATTTTTTAAATTTTTTGCTTATTGATCGGCATCATACTTATGCTTTTCTGGCAAAATTTTCTTAAAAAAATGACTCAGTGAATCGATTTTGTGCCTCTTTGCTCATTGTTTTCCAAAATATTTTTACGCAGAGATTAGCTAATTATAAGTAATAAGTAAAGAGTGTAAAAAGTTTGGATCACAATTAGTTACAGTTATTTTTTTCATTCCAATTTGATTTAACGCGTATTGACTGTAGTGCGCTATAAATGTCTTCTGAGATTCTGTTATGATATGATAACAGTTGCCAAGAAATACAAGGCAGCCCGGGGCTGTTGCTGTGGATATTCCAAGCTGGTGATATCTTAGGTGCGCCTCGCCTAACATCGGTGAATCCCGCCCGGACGAGATTCTTCGCAGCCGGCTAGCACTTCCCTGATGCTGCTTCTCCGTTGAATTACACTTGGAAGTTGACGACATGGCGAAACTTTCTTGACGAAACACTGACGCACAGTAATAGACAAAGAAAAGAACAGAACAGCACCAGTGATACTATCACTCACGTTTATATGCAATGTTCCCGCTGCGAAACTCAACAACGATCACCGGGAAAGGAAAAGATCATCAAGTCAACGAATATCGCAAATTTGCTCGAAACGTCTATGCGCACCGAATGTTCGTGTTGCCCAACAAATGTCGCTAAGAAGCTCCCAAACGTCGGGCGCAACTGTGCTAATCTCTTCAGTCCTGGGCTGTATGCCTCTATCTGGCAGCCGCCATTTGCGTTTAATTAAATGCTGTAAATACTCAAATCCTACTCTGTTCATTGACATACCTGTACCAACTATTCAAAGTCCTTTTGCTGTGAAAGACAATCTGGTAATCGAAGAGGATGATCACGACGGAAAAAGCGATTAGAGCTGAAAAGTATCAGACTGTCATCGTGACAAAATTAATTGAGAGCACCTTAATAAAGTGCTAAAATGGCTAAAAAATGTAAAAGAAACATTACTGGAAAACAGATGCATCATTTTGACTGGAAAACAGATGCATCATTTTGGTAGAGTGACACAAAATTTTTTCCTGGATTTTTTGACTTCAAAAGGCCATCTAAATCCACAAATAATGTTGCAGTAAAGTGACACTAGTTGCGCCTCTGACGCATACTATAATTGCAGATTACATTTTTGAGAAAATGCGTATTATATCACACAATCTTGGATCCCTCTTATATCACATTGCAAATCGGCTATCCGAAACGATTTGTGATGCAGAACGGTGGTTATGTGGCGGTGGATGAAAGCTGTAAGGATGGATGGGAGGATGAGAAAGAGATCTCAAACGCAACCAAACAAAAGTGAGTTATGATAAAAAGAAAAACCAGTTTGGTCCTTCTACAGAGGTCTTCACCTCACGGTAGTATTTGAGCAACCTTCTACTTATAAATTAGCTGAAAAACTGTGCCATTATTTTTTTATCTCTTTAGTCCATTTATAACAAAAATGCGAACTCATTTGAAGGCTGAAATTTTTTAATGGCTGAGTGTAAACAGGGCATTGAAAGTTTCAGGCTTCCTTCGCTGTGTTTTCAGAATTTATCGACCGCTACTTAGGCAACTGATGTCCGAAATAGTGGAGCCAATGGTTGCGATGAAGATATCACTTGAGGAATTCGTGGCGCTAAAGGCATTTGTGTCCTGGAAAGGAAGTAAGCTTTGTAAACAACAGCATGGCTAAATTTAACTAAAGAAGACTTGCCACTGCAGAAATTACATAGTTTATATCTTGCAAAGTTACTTTTCATTGTCGCATTTCTTCTCGCCATCGGTACTTCTAGCAAATTTCCCAAGTTGCACTGTAGAATGAAAAGCTGAGCTGGTCGTATGGCGAAGATGGCAGAAGTCTGGCTCTTAAAGGAATTTAGAAAGCTGTAGCTATGCTGGAGTCTTCCGCTGGGGCAGAAAGAATAGTTTGAAAGCAATTGCGGGGCAAGTGTAGACTTTTTTCCAGAAGTAAACCGCTTATGATTTGTTGGAAAGTTTTCCTAAAATTCTTTGAGATTTCTCAATTGCTGATTTTAGCGATGTGTGAGATCAGCGATGGGAATAAACCTGCGATGCGCCGGATGCTCGATGCACTCTGCGTCTCACTGCATCAGTATTATGAGCAGACAAATCAAGAGCAATTATCGGAACGTTTTGGCAATATTATTCTATTACTTTCTTCCGTTTTTGTAAGTTTTACTCGGCGCTGCTTAGTTACCTTTAGTGAGCTTGATTCGTGAACTAGAAAATGGTATTAAATACCAATTTCTTTTCTGAAAATTAGCTTTGAACTGCTTGAATACTGTTCCTGATTCTCAGGCTTTTCTGCCAGTAGTAGTCAGTTTTTGAAATGAACTAAGTACTGGCACCAACGATCACTTCTGAGCACTCCTTGCATGGAGGATTGTCTGGAAAGTAAGACGAAGGCATTTCGAAACCCAGTATGCTTAATGCACCAGTGCCAGGCAATTGAAGCACTGGTCAGTCTAGTGATGACCCAAGGCTTTAGCTGCTGTAGCAGTTGAAAACCGAGAAACTACGGCATTTTTCTAAATGCTATGTCCGCGCAGCTGGTTATTGCAAAGATCACATCAGTACATTACACTTTCTGAGCGATCTTTAAACAGTAGCAAAAACACGTTCTTTTTTTTGCTGAGATCCATCACGTGCTTTACACGGGTCTATTATTTTTCCTGTAGCTAAAACATTTGTTATTTCTGCTAATGCGTTCCAAAAAGTTCATTTTACCAGGAGAAAAACTGTTGGTGGTTCACGTGCTTACCTGTTTTTTACTTCCTCTCGTTCCTGGCCCACCTTCTCACCTCCCCCCCCCCCCCCCCCCCCCCCCCCCCCCCCCC
>UYRT01000327.1:0-10055 GCA_900617915.1 Gongylonema pulchrum
CCACGCCTTATATAAAGTGTCATTTAACCTGGTCTGCTGACGATGGTCACTGCGTATCCCTGCGAAACGAAAACCGAATAAACAGACGGGTTCTGAAGGTACGTCGCATATGGCAAGAGAAAACAGCCAGGCCTTACCGGAACTAAGCAGGTTTTCTTTGGCGCTAAGAAACCCATCCTGATCAGTTACAAACGTTGTGGCGGAGGCTGATATTCCTCTGCGTCATTTTTTTCCGACAGGACACGAAAGGCAACAGCACATGAAGATCTCTCCCAGTAAGGCGAATGCTCTGCACCAATGTGTTCTCGGGATTTCATGATTTATCTGTTTCGTGATCATTAAAATATACTTCTTCTGGCTTTGAACAACCAGGGAGGAAATTCCGGACTTCCCCTTCCTCCTCTCTCTATAAACAAAGAAAACAAAAATAAGACCTTTATTCAGTTCGCTCGAAAGAAAAGTGAGGAGGGCTGCCGTACCTCGATCCTAGTCAACATCAGTCTCACTGCTGTTAATGACCCTCATCTTCGAAGTTGGCTCCTCTCTACCTGTCCGTACTCTTGTTCAGGAAATTGGATTCCTCTCCTCTTTTTTGAGTTTCATTTTCTTTGCTGTTCCGGTGCTATGTGTTAACGAGCCACAGGCATGTCAAATTATGCTAGCACAGCGCCGTACCTTAGTGATTTTGGCAATTAATTTAAAATGAAGCTATACTTAGAATAATGGGAAGCTCGAAAACAAATTTTGTTGAAATCACAGATAACATGCTACTGCTCGCTAGAATCGAACTTTTTGCTTCTAAGACGCTCCTTTTATGCGTTTTTTGCAGCTATGCAATGCAGAAAACGCATATTGACGAGGGATTGTCTGTGTGTGTGTGTGTGTCTGTGTGTTCGTCTGTACCGATTCTTCATCTCGAGACCCACAAAATCTACAGGGCTGAGACTTGAGGAAATTAATCTACACGCGTGTACGGGCTCCCATCCCCAAAGTGGGCGATCTTACCCGCGTGGTACCCACGTATGGGCCTGCCAAAGTTTTTTACGGGCAAGCTGCTAAATCGGAAACTGGAGAAGCTGGAAAACTGAAATTTTGAGAGGATGTTCCCCGTCCAACTGCGCATTAACATGCTCAAACCCAGTCCCCGGGTAAGCGTACTACTCACATGCGGGCCCGTGAAATTTTTTTCGGGTAAGTTTCTAACTCAGGAGCCTGAGAAGCTAGAAGACTGGAATTTTGAAGGGATGCTTCCTGACAGTTCTGGCGGCCAGTCTGAAATTCTCTTAGCTAGGAGCATCTGCTGGAAAAGCCAGTGCCGTTAACGACAAAAATCTGTGGGGAGCTGTGCAAAAAACGCATCCTCGCACGGGCGGCCCGTGCGTTGGCCAATTATTTACCCTTATTCTCCTTCCTGCGTTTAAATACCACAAATTTCACAGCTGCGTTTTTCACGGGGCAGCATGCTTACTGCTGCAGTTCAGCAAACATCCTACATGGCTAAAATGCCAAGAATAATTCGAAAATCCCCTGGACACCAATGTGGGCAGCCAAAATGGACAGACAAAAATAGCATTCAGCCAGTATGGAAAGATTAGTGCCCGCGGTACACCCAGACGTCAATGTTATCCTAGGTCTCCAAATCCAGAATTTCTTCCAGAGTTGTGTATACAGAAGCCACATCAAGAAAATCTGAATTTTCAGCGGCTACAAACTATTTGATATGAATAGAGTACACGTCAAAATGCTACTCGTTGCTGTCTCTAGGTCCACAAAATAAGCGCCTATCTTAGAACGTCGCATATGCCGAAGTACCCAGGCTTCTATGTAGCAAGCTGAGGCCTGTAAGACTAACTTGCAGCTAAATAAGTCCTCAAAAACAAAATATTTCTTCGTTTCAACAATCTAAAACTCAGCCGCATAAGCGTCCGTCTGATGTATGCATTTGTATTTTTGAATAAGTGAAAAAAAGCGAAAGTTGTGAACTAACATTTAAATAATACGCCATCGGTTCATATCTTCCACGAAACAAAAACTGTCGTGCAAAATCGTTGTCTAAAAATTTGCTGAAATAGCTAGCAAATAATTCAGATAAGCTAAAACCACCTCTGTATTCATTCACGATGAGAAATGTAGGCAACTGGGATCAGCTTAAGTGGTGCGAACATCAACCACCTGCTGGCAAGGCTACTGATGGTTGCCTCTTACAATGTTTGCTCATACGCAAGCTAATGACGGTTTTGACTTACTTCTGAGTATTCAGTAACATGTCTATATCAAAAACTTTTGAACAATGACTTTCAGGAAAAATTCAGGTATCGTGGCGTGTCTTCTACTGCACCGCCAGCTTTTGCTTTCCGCAAAGTAACTGCAGCACTAATATTTTCCTGAGAAGTAAGTCAAAACCGCTAATATTTGTGCTTAAGCCATTCACGTACGTACTCCAGGCTAACGCTGCTATCGCTTTTTCAATTCCCTAAGCACACTTTTTCAATTCTCTCGGACTTTTCGCGGTAATCCGCCAAAAGATGCATTAGGAAGCGAGCTGCTGAAATAATTGCTTACTGTAATTCTGCTTCTAACCTACTCACTGACTTTTTTTTTTCAAAAACGAAGTATTTTTAAAAAAAATTTTGCGCGAACAGCAAATCGAAAATATTAGTTGTTCAATTAAAAAAACCGAGGATTAACCTTGTAAGCGCTTGGAATCGATGAAATAGAACTGACAAATTAAAAGCAACACTGCTGCAAATAATGTTTTCAGCAAAAGCATTGAAAACGGTGAGCCTGAAACAGATATATTTTTGCTAATAAGTCTCAGTCTATTTGCCAGTGAAAGCAGGCACACGTGCGAAGATTCACTGAAATGGAAATCAAATAACATGTTGACAGTTAAGTTCGATTAGTACTGAAGTTAAGTGAAGCTATCCAAGTTTAATTCATATCAATTCGATTTAGTGATTTAATATTGCTTAAAGCAACAAGTTTTCCTCGACAATCGGCATCAAGTTCCAAATAGTAGCAATGCTACTATGATTCACCACAAACAGAGTGTGGGTAAATCTAAATAAACGCAATTTAATGTAAGTGCCAATTAGTAGGTCAAAACAGTTCAGCCCAGTCCAGATTTGTTTTGCTCAGTTCGGTTCATTTTAATTCATGTTCGTTCAAAAAGGCACCGTTTAACTCAGCTAGATCCAGTTCATTGTAAATTAGCTTAAATCCATTTGGGTCAGTTTAGTTTAGCCCATTAGCCACTAACTTAGCTTAATAACCAAACGGTTTTAAATTTACAAATGTGCCTAGGACTTCCAGACGCTCGTAATGCTAGTATCACAAAGATTCTAAATACGGCTGTTTATCGGTAAGCGGCTGCAGATTTTTCCCATTAATGGCAGTCCGGGTGCAACAGTGCACGATAATGCGCACAGCCATATTCGAAAACATGCGATATCGACCAAGCAAATAGCATTCCGATTTACCACTGAACACAACAGCTGTTCCTGGGTTGTAGTGAATGCTGAAGACCACTTAATTTTAGCAGGACTGGGATCCATCGTGCAGAGAAGTAGGAATAACAGATGCCTTTTGAAGCATGCTTGATGGATCTCTTGTCCGTGGAAATCGACTCAAAATAAAACAGCTTTTTTTGCGCTCCAGTGGTTTTTATTGCAACTTACTGAGGGTTCTTGCACTATAACTTCTCGACCATTCAGAGCCACAGCATTCGAAACACAGCAGAAATCAAAAAGAAGGTTCTACATTTTAGAGGATATTAAAACTTGACGTTTTTTTTATCACAAACAAATAAAAGAGAGTGTCGTTTCCAAGGAAATTAGGAAGGAGTATTTAGAGAGGGGGTTCAAGGCGAGAAAGCTTGATCTGGGTTGATGAAGGGTTGGTCTGGAAATGGCGAAGGTAGGTTTGGGAGCGGCTTCGAAGTGCGGGAGATGTTGTGTGGAGATTAGGAAAGGTGGATTTAGGGGAATCTTGAACAAAGAAGTTCCCTCAAACTGCAAGTCTCTTGCTCACTCAACCAGCCAAAATGAACTACAATTCAGACCTAATGTTATGATCAGGATGGAGTTCAATTATCAGGACAAACAAATAAACACAGCTCGTCTAGGGACCATTACTTCATGGAGCATTATCATTCACATGAATTTAAAGAAGTTATGGAAATGAAGTTCAAAAGCAACACATGAAAAATGTGAAAATTAAGAAAACACCACTTTTTTGGTCTTGTGATAAGCTCACCATTTTGTTCTTTTTTTTGCGAAAAATTATCCATTTGCTAATTTAAATTTCATCAAACTTGAAGTGGAGCCTAGTCAAGTCTTGGTAACTCGAATCTCGGTCCTTCTTCTTCATATATGCTAAATTTAGCAGCTGTCCAATTGCTTTGTCTAAAATCCGATTAAGCTGCTAAAATCGAACCAGGTAAAGTCCCAGTAACTTGACTTTTAATCCGTTTTCTTGTTTTTTCTAAATGTCTAACATATTTGCAAAGAATTATGTCCATTTAGTTCAGTTTAAAACCCAACCAAGCTTTTGGGGCAGTTGTGTTACTGGTCAAATTCGGCACCTTTTAATTTCTCTGCATTTTGAGGCAATTTTAGCTTTTTGAGGGAGCCCATCCAATGATACTCAAGCCTTAACAGACTATTTAGGCACCATTCTCGTCCAGAAACTCGATAAGCCGCTTTGAACTTCACCCTCATAAACCACTGCAGAAAAAGAAAACAAAAAGAAGCCGCGCCTGCGCGAGACATTCCCACTACAACACGCCTGTTGGGGTCAGGGCAGAGACGACGTATGCAAGGTCCACCATGTAAAGCTGATCCTTTTTTTGGCGAAGGGATATATGTTTTTACGGTGGGGAAGGGCTCTTTTTTATTTGCAGGGGGTCGGCTGCTTTTCTACGGGCAAGGATCGGTCCCCTTTTATCAGCTGTGGACTGGCTTCCTTTTTGTCGGGGGAGGGCCGTTTCCTGACTTTATCCACGAGTTACTAATTTTTTATATCGGGAAGGGACCGTTCCCTTTTTAACTGTTGGGGATTGATCCCGTTTTATGGCTGGGGGACCAATCCCTTTTTACCGGTGAGCGACCGTCTCCTTTTTATTGCTGGGGCACCGATCCGTTTTTATGGGCGGGAAACCAAGACGATGTAAGAGCTCGATGCTAGTGGCGCTGCTTGAATACACTGCATTTATACCAAGGCTAAACGATGAGTTCTAGCGCCTTGCGTAGGTGATTCGGTGAATCGAAGGAACCTTGCACGACAAATGCCGAAATGAGCTAAGATCAGAACAATCAGTTTATTTAATCGCACAGTTTCGACTAAGTGCAACAGTTCACCACAGAAAACGCTTTAACGATGGTGCAGGATTGATCTAATGAGAAAAAAGTACGGTTCACAAAAACTGAAGAAAATGAGGTGATGAATACACGTACCTCCGACCAGTGTGGATAGCTTCCCTTTTATGTTGGAAATCATGAAGTGAATCTTCGGTTCATTATTTCTGACTAGCGTTTCAATATGTGGTTTAAAACTGTCTCGGTGAGTAAGGGAATACAATTCCATCGTCGTAAATGGTACCCACGACGAAGAAAATTCTTGACAGAAAACCAGGAGTGGAAAACGGATTTTTTTTTCGTTTGCGGAGATACAGTCTAAGCATCACCTTTACACTAGACTGCAAAATGGAATAGCTAGGTAAGCTATAAAAGAAAGAAACCGTTGGCGATAATGCGTTTCGCACAATTTCACCCGGCAAAGTAAGATATATTTAAATTTTTCTAGGATTGTACGTGAGACCGGGAAATATTTTCTTTCTAACTTGCGAATATTGCCTGATTCATGATTAAGAAAACCCCAAGCCGAAATTTTTGCGTGAATGTGAAGTTCGGGTGTACGTGGAAGCCGAAATTTAATTTTCCAGGGCGTGAAACATCTTTGCATAAAAATTATTAATTTTTTGAAAGAGAAAAACTAGCACTGTTAGTGCTGGAGAAAAAAAGGAGCGAGGATCAGCATCACTTCAATTTTCTCTGCGCAGTGAAATTCGAAAAGTACTTCAAAGAACATACATGAGGAAATGAAAGTGCAACAACAGAGGTGGCGCCTCGAGTAACAATAATTGCCAGGATGCGCGCTTCGATGTCATGCAAACTAACGATGATTTTTAATTACACACCAGTCTTGAGGACTGTTGAGATTTTGGGGGAAAAAAGGATGTCGAAATACGTCATCATCAACTCATCACTATCATTCATGCCACGCTTACTTTACTGCTATTAGTCACGGAAAGTTTTACATCATGCCCATTTTGCAGTGCCACTGCAAAGCAAAAATAATCTGCAACAGAAAATATTTTCACTGCCGGTACAACTGATAGCTACCGGAAAAGTCATTTCAAAAGTTACGCAGTTAAAGGCAAAATATGGACGAGTACCAAAACTGTTTCCACTGGCACAATAAGAATTCATGACAAATGAGCTGAAACTCATTTCAAACAAGCAAGTGAACTACACGCATTTCCTCTATTCAGTCGAACTACAGCCAAACATGCTTCGGTATGCGAAGCTCAAAAAGGACCAGAAATTTGTATGCAAGGTTTAAAATTCTTTTTTCCTGTTATACAAAAGAGCAAAGGCTTGAAATAAAAATGTCTGCCAAAGAGGGCGCCCGGCGTGTGGTTGTATTCCAATAAAATTAGTAAAGAAATTTCTACGCTTACTGCGAGAGGTGACCTTGGCTTCATGAAACTTGTTGGCAATCGAGTAGGCTTGTATTGTCTTTTCTTTAGCTCTTTCTCTCGCAGCTTCTTGATGCCAGATGAGGGATAGGTCTAAACATGCAGCTTAACTGCTAGTAAAGCCTCGCATTACGTACAGGATGGTGTCGGCACGAATCCATTTCCCTGATGTTCCCCTGTGTTAGCCGTAGATCGTAAAAGTTTTGGTTTTACATTTCAAGATCCGTATATAGTCAGAGACGATGAAATTTAGCATCTTTGCTTTCTGGTTGGGAAGTTTTTATTACAACAGAATGAAACATTTTGCAAAGTTCAAGGCCGAAGTTTAGGTTGCAATTTGTGCGATAACGTTCAATGTTGAAATTTGTCTCGGCACTTTGGCCTCTTTCTGTATGAAAAGTGTGGATGGGTTGAGGCAGTTTTATCAAAACGATCTCTTAGCTTGCATTTTTTAAATGTGTAAAACCAAAAGAAAGAAAGACAAAGAGTCGGGGAGGAAAAAGGAAAAGGACTGAAAGAATATGCATCAGGATGAAATCAGAATTCAGTAGAAAAAGTGTAGCAGCAACAAAAGGATTCAGACTGGTGTCTGTGAAATCGTTTTACAGAAAATTGAAATTTTTAAGAGCGTTTGTGCCGACGATGAGGCACTCAAAATGTTTGTTTTTGTATATGAAAATGTGATCATTGGCCACAGCAGAACTTGCTAAATGAGCTTGTCAGAGTGGGAATGAAACTGATTTTCAAATCCGTAGAGGAAAAAACTAGTGACTGCGAAAAAAACTCTCAGTTTGATACGAAACTTAACAAACTGCCATCAGTTCTATTCCAGCTGTGGCTTCTCCGTCAATTTCAGCTTGCTTCCTGCTTCATGCCCTATTTCAACCTAAAACAAAAACGATTAGGATGACGTAAAAAATTGTACAGAAGGAGGGAAATGATAAAATGCACTCGGATTTCAACAATACGCGTTTTGTGCAAAATGCATGAAGGAAGGAGATGCGGATCACGAATTATAGTCAATTCAAGCAAATACTTCAGGCGTGTAGATGATTCTGGATGATGCTGATGGAGTATTTACTCTAGCACTGTGCGTGCTGCATCCACCAATAAACCCGTCTTTATTGGCCCCCTGATGCTTTAACTCATTAATGAGCTTTAGTCGTGTGACGAAACATAAAAAAGGTTGCCTTCATACTCATTTCAATCGAAATTGAGCAAAAAGCTAAATCAAGCAAAATATCGCACAAAACATTTGCTTCAGAATAGGCAAAGGAACAAGAAATGGCTATGCTATCGTAGCAGTAGATTAAGAATCTGAATTTTCAAGCCATGATTTTACGCTCGGCCAGCTCTCTTCGTATGTATTGCTGATGTGGGATCTGCTCTTACAAGAGGTTTCAGGTTTCTTGAAATCGTTTTCTGACCACAAACCGATTTGAACAACTGGGGAACCTCAAGATGGCACATATACACCGAACAGGCCATAGATGGCAACTGAAAGTATGCAGTCCAGAAACAAAGGAGCCTAGCATAGCTGTATCTGGTGCATGCAGCATCCCAGTAACATCACTGATGTAGAATATCAATAGTGACCAGCTCGAAAGGTTTTGGTTTTGGCTGAGACAATCACAAATACGTATTCGTCTGTGCTATTGAAGAGTAAACACACTGAAAAAAAAAGCAAAACAAGAGATCTCTGAATAGATATCTGAAGACTTTGTGAATATATATTCGTAAATTCCACGTCATTCCGATCTTTTCAGATAAATCTGAGCCAACCTACAGACACTTGCATCATACGTACACTTACGCGAATTCGGTTGCTGCTACAAGTAATCTTCTGCTCCGAAAACCTTGCGTCCATATTCTAGGTGTACCGAAAAATTGTGATTCTTACTCAGTGCACCTATCCGAGTCCCGGATCTATAGTTTCGAAGGAAAGAGGTGTACCATCTGTACTTAGTAGAAGCACACTTAGGGGGTGGCCGGCATGCAGACCGGTGCTAGAGACATAACCGTGATGACGAATCCATTTCACCGAGTGCTTGCTCTGCTAGTTTAGCCACTCTATAATGCAAGACTGCAAGCAAAACCCAGGCTGGAACGCACCAGGCGAGCCTGTGCGATCATGTGTTTTTACACGGGACTTGAAGTACTCAGACTCTAAACTGCATGAATGGTTGTTGCTTTACATCTACCTTTTGCGATCACTAGCATAAACTACCATAAATTTTGCACAAAGTAAATGTACAATTTTCATTTAACGATCCTTCTTCAAAAGTAATCTAGTTGCTCAGTCAGATATTCAGCCAAAATTTTAAGTGCCCGTACGTAAGGATCACGCGTAACTCAAGGCTGAATTTGAAATACTTAAGTTGTACTTGGGTAAGGAACATCCCCCCTAATGTTTCAGCCTTCCAGCTTTTCTAGTTGCCAAATTAGTAATTTTCCCGCAGGAACTTTCATAAGTCCTTACGTAAGTACCACACATAGCTTGGGACTGAATTTGAAATATCTGAATTGTACTTGGACAGGGAATATTCCCCCAAAATTTCAGCCTTCCAGTTTTTCTGGATACCGAGTTAGCAATTTCCCCGCCAGAAATTTTACGTGCCCGTGCTTGAATGCTCTACGTACCTGGAAAGCTGAATTTGAAACTTTTAAATCGCACGTGGACGGGGAGCATCATCTGAAAATTTCAGGCTTTCAGCTTTTCTGGTTGCCGAGTTAGTAATTCTTCTGCAGAAACTTTCATATGCCCTTACGTGAGTACTATGCATAACTTAGGACTGAATTTGAAATATTTGAGAGTACTTGGATAGGGAAGATTTTCCAAAATTCCAGCTTTCTAGCTTTCCTGGTACCCGAGTTAGCAATTTTCCTCGTTAAACTTTCAAACGCTCTTGCTTGAGTACCACGCATGCTTGGAAGCTGAATTTGAAATCTTTAGCTAGTACATTCACAGGGAATATCACAGGAATAAGTTTGAGCCCTTTAGCTCACGTGGCTCCCGAGATCGCTTTCCCGCCAAAAAATTTGCATATTTTTTTAAAGCGTCCGTACTCAGCACCCAGACGTCCACGAGAGATGAAATTAAAACGGGAGAGTCATGCATGGTATGGGCACATATTCCCAAAGTTTCAGCCTTCCAGCTTTTCTAGTTCTCGAGTTGAAAGTGGGTAACAAAAAGTGCTAACACACAGACACATACACATACACAAACACGCACACATACACACAGACAGCCTCTTCCCAATACGCGTTTTTGCAATTTACATATATGCAAAAACGCATA
>UYRT01000328.1:0-10040 GCA_900617915.1 Gongylonema pulchrum
CATTTAATGTTTGATCTGTAAGGATAAGGAAGTGATATGAAATGGGAATAACATTCCCATTTACAGCGTGAATGGTTTTTTTTTCCAGTAGTTCTATAAAAGTTTCACAGAATTAAATGAAAACGATTTTATAAAAGCTCATTTCATTTCTCTTTTTATGCATGCGCTAAAGAAAATTAAGAAAGAATGAAACTGAAATCAAAGAACATAAATAGAAAATATGCCAGTAATCTAGGATCGTCCTTGCTATTAGTGTGGATATCCTATGTTGGTCGCCTTATTTTTGTTTTGGAGAAAAGGGGTGAAGCCACGTAGAAGAATTGCGCTAGCATGTATCAAGAACAAGAGAAAACATCGGATAAAACGGATTACTGAATGGTACTCACCTAAGATCAAAAACACAGAAATGTCTGCCACTACGATGAAAGGATCTGGTCGAATGGCAATATGTAATTCGGCGAATCAGGGAAGCTCAAAATAGAGAAGAATGAAGAAATTGCCAGTTGCATCTGTCTAAGAAGCGCTTTTCAAAGTGCCAGAGTATTTTGGCTGCTAGCAAAAAAAACCAAAATCAAGCACGGCTGCCGTTGAAAGAATATTACATCGACATAATAAATGACCGTTTGTAATGGCCAACCAATGCACCCCCCCTCCCCCTAGCAAAAGTCATCAGTGGATCATAGATAAATGCCTCAGGATGAATAGAATTCATAATTCACAAACTGCCAAAGAACGCCAAAGGAAAATTTGGCAGCTGTGCTCTGACCGAAATAAGTTGAATACAGTCATCTGTCATTCGTTGAAGAGACCGCGAGCCGATCTGACAAGCCAAGTCAATCCAAATTTCTATGAACAGGAAACGTTCATAGAAATTTGGACTTACTCGATGCGCTGCCCTCCTTGTACGTTACCACTGCCCCTCTCTTCGGTCTTTTGCAATAAGTATTCATAATCTAGGAAAAAAAGTAATTTGAAAAATAGAACACACAAGCAGCTCTTTGAGGATGAATTTCGGCGAATCATCTGGACAGTTACACCTGTACGCTACAGTTCCTTACAGCCAACAGCAGGAAGAATTTAGCATTGGGCTTGTTGGAAATGAACATTCCGGAATGCTTCATGAATATGTGCTCCCGCAAAAGGCCTTGGTGAGGAGTGAGGTGAACACTCTGACTCGAGTTACTCATTACGAAGTTCGGTATTTTACCAGCAATCGGATATATCGGGGTAGGGACGGAGGAAGGGGAGGGGAAGGGGAGAGGTTTTGAGCACATATAATTTAAATTAACTTGAATCAGCTGTAATTCTTTTCGCTAGGAGGCTGAAACTTTGGATATATGTTTCTACTCCGTTGGGTGACGCCAGATATGCTACTGATAATTTTTCCAGCTGCTTCATCCAATGCTGCATCGTCTGATGGCCACTGACCAATGCTAAATTGCCCATTAGTGGTCCTAGTTTTCTCTTACTGTTCTTACTATAAAGGTACAAAATGTAAACTAAAATTATGAACATTGAAGCCAAAGACTGTAAAATATAATGAAATGTACTAATCTAAGCTGCTATAACTAGACTTAGTCTGGGAAATAAGAATGGGAAATGAGATTTAGGGGCGACTAAAACAGTATCAGTAGTTAAATATACCATGAACCATTCAGCGAGTGAAAAAAGAAGTAAAAGGGATTTAAATAATTTATAAAAAAAGACATTTATAAAGTGCCAGAAAAAATTGCAAATATACCATGAATCATTTAACAAGTAAAAAGAGAAGTAAAAGGGATTTAAATGATTTATAGAAAGAGAAATTTATAAAATGCAAGAAAAGCCTATATTTAGTCCTTCTTAGATGAGTTTCATTCCATAGTAGAAGTGCAGTACTAGATCGACCACGGTGGACAAAGCAGACGCTATACAGAAACACAGAGGCCAGTCCCAAAATGACCGGTTGATTATGTACCAAAAAAAAACGGAGCAAATCCGCCCTTATTATTTCGGTCTCAGATACATGAGGACAGCTGCTTTCCTTATCTATGCCAGGTGGATCAAGGATATCGCCTGCGTTTCGTTCACATTTGGACACTCCAGTCCTTTTCATGACTGTGCGGTAGAACAGAACAAGCTTACCCCTCCATTTTTCCCCCTATATATCACCTCAGCTTGCCACTTTGTTCGTAAAGAAGAAATTATTTGCGATCTTCTAACGAAGTGTTTCAGAAATTTTAAACATGCAAACAATGAATATCTCTGGCTAGGGGACTGGAAGAGAGCGGAGGCCTGAAGTCTTCTATGTGCTAACATACGCAGTTTGTTTGGCGCTTTTGGCCCACCGTGGAGAGGAACACAATCGAATTTTGACGGTTAAGGAAGAACATGTGAAGCCAGTTATAATCTTCTTATGAACGCAAGATGATGCAGTAGCAGGCTGACCAGTGGACGATGCAACATCGGTCAAAGCAATCAATTACATTTTGGAGGGCCACGCTTTGAACTGCGGTGGATAATACAGGTCAATAATGACCTGCGCAACAGGTCATTATTGACCTGTATTATGAATACCCTATCTTTCAAGGAAAAAAATAGCTCGCAGTACAATCCGTCGATAACCATATGGAGCTCTTTTTAGACCAAAGATCTTTGTTATGTGAATGGGAAGTAATTGTACTCAACTTCTTTGTGCACGGAAGTTTAAAAGGAAATGAAATCTTGCTAATAAAAAGGGCAGAATTTAAAGCTCGAAGAAAACACGGATTATTTTGTCGTAGAACAGAACAAAACAGTCCGTCTCTTCATGCGTCTCCTTTAGCTCCAAACCTGTCAGAAGGCATTTTTTTTTTCACGGTTCAGCGCCTCCGCCTTATACAAAGGACAATAACATCTCAAAAACAGAGCTCACGAAATTCAAAAAATTTGAAAGAGCTCAGCTCTCCTTTTTCCGCTATGCTGCCATTTCATTGTTCTCTCTGATGAACAAAAACACTGATTCGTTGACAGTCTGAGCGAAGAACCGAAAACTTGTCGAGACTGCTGATGATTGTATGGATGAAAGCGATGAAGTAAGTCAGTGTGCATTGCAGAAAAAAAACTCATTTATTTTCAAAAATTTCAAAACAAAAGCCATTTTTGCATGAAAAAATTTGCAAAACACAATGAGTCGTACCTTTAAATTAAGGGGAACAAGTGTATCATTAATGAAATTTCGAGTACTGAAGAGAATCTTACAACTGTCCGGTTGCTGGAAATCAGTTCCTCTACGATTCGTTCATTCGTTTTGATGGTAAACTGGTATCAGCGCACACCAGGAGGTCAAACCCGTCATCAACTTGCTTGTAAGCACTACTCAAAATAAATATATGCATACATAAGACAGATAAGGCTGATAATCACATGCAAATAATCGGGGATAAAGATTTAAATTAGCTTTGACTAATAAGAGAATTACAGCTTCGTAATATCACAAAATCTACACCATCATCCTGGTAACCGGGGAAGGGGAATCGCTGAGGGAAGTGAATTTAAGTTAGTTTCGGCTGAAACAAAATGACGATGAATTTCTCAGTAATACCGCAGAATTTATGGCAAAATTCCGGAAAACGTAGATTTTCAGGTCCCTGTTCTCTTTCCAATTTCCCTATCAAAAATATTCATTGTTTGTATTTTTTTTAAAAATTTTTACAACATTTTATAGTAAAAAATTGAAAAATTAGAACATTAAATTATACAGATGTACGAAACCTCAACAGTGCCCGATGACAATAATTCGGAGGAGACAGTGAGCACATTCTAAACATACATAAGATGGTGATGGGCACGTTGCGCCTCCTAAGCGGATTGAGGATTTGAAGCGCAATGAGGCGAACGAGCCCCGTTGCCCTTCGATACACAACCAACAACCATTACACCATAAATATCGCAACAATGAACCTCACTACCACTCATACTACCGCCAGGTGAGCAGCACCTGAACATAGTCAGCCAGCCAACTACAGAGACAACAGGATCATAGACAAACAGGTAGGGAGACTTGGGTCGTTGAGGGAATAGAGTGGACAGCACAGGGGTCATGTCCAGAGTGACCGCTGTATGCCCTCATAAAAGCAAAATCGCTATAGCATGT
Source organism: Gongylonema pulchrum (assembly GCA_900617915.1). Lineage (NCBI taxonomy): Eukaryota > Metazoa > Nematoda > Chromadorea > Rhabditida > Gongylonematidae > Gongylonema > Gongylonema pulchrum. The sequence continues at coordinate 4,115 of UYRT01000328.1, forward strand.
GACCTTGGATTTATGCTGAGCTCCGAAAAGGTCACACCGAGAAGGGTGGTTCTCGATTTCTGATTGCTTGTAATTTTATTTACAAGTAACCAAATATTTCAAATATTCAGTTACTCAAATAGGTAGTTTTTTCCGGGAACAAGAGCATCTGAGATACGGAAAAATACAAAAATCCAGAAAAATACGAAAAATACAAAAAGCGAGGAGATGTAAAAAAAAATATAAAAATCGAAATTTATGAGTATTTAATGATGCAAAAGGATTCTGCAGCGTGGTAGGCCATTGTGGATAGAAAATATTCTTCGCCTGTTCAATCAAGCTTTTCACACTGTCCACTTCAAGCACCTAAAAATGCTTTTATGGAAATGATCTTGAAAAAAAACCAGTTTTTTCCTACACCACAAATCACGAAGAAAACCACCCAGCCAATCCAAACGGGAATCGCATGATAATGATGTTACCAGAGTGCTCTCATAGGGAATTAAAAAAAAAAAACTGCCAAAAATAGATGAGAAGGGAATTACTGCAAGCGAGAACTGAACTAAGAAAATGCAAATGAGTGCAAAGTGCTCGGAGGGAAAATTACTGCAAGCGAGAATTGAACTAAGAAAATGCAAATGAGTGCAAAGTGCTCGGAGGGAAAATTACTGCAGAGAGCAAATTGAAGCTGCCACAAAAAAAAAAAAACAAGGAAATCCGGGAAAAGGGCTCCAAAATGAAGGAAGTCTATGAATTATGAAAAAAGGCTAACTGCAAAGAATTTCATTTCATCTCTAATTCTTGATATGTTTTAGTACTCAACTAATCAGACATGGCTATGCCGGTCCCTTTAATCCTGAGCTGCATACTGCCTGTTCGATGCAGTATCTTTTCGGAGGGCACTGAGCGGTCTTTCGCTTTTCTGCCAGTACCACTCACTAACACACTCAAGCAACATGCCTTGCCCATCTGAGCTTTATTATCTCGCTTAATCGCAATAATACTTTGCACATTGCTCATCTGACGGAATGATTTCACTCCAAACATCCTTCGCTTCATCGCTCCTTTGATCACATCCGATGAGTGCTGATCAATTTTAGCAAATGACCACATTTCACATTTGCATGCCCTTGGTTTTTTCGCGAGAAGCGGGCATAATCCTTCCGACAGAAATTCCTAAGGATCTCGACGATGCTGTAGAATTTGTAACCAACTGGCAGTCTACATGCAATTTCCCGTTGGAAATTGGCAAAGTTTATTTACTTATCAAAACATCTGTGACTGTCAGCTTCTTCCAAGCTAGTGCTATCCTTGTCACGGATATTCCGACACTTAGAGCCTTCTTCATTCTCGAAGCGTTGATTTTCAGGCCCAGTTGCTTTCTCTGCGCAAAGTATCTCACTGATTTCGGTATCTCAACTGATTTCGAAAATGCTGCTCACACAATAAAAAATACTGTGGAACGCAAAGTTATTTGGTACTTCCCAATGATATTCAAACCATGTTCTAAATTCAGAATGCACAATACCATCTGACGGAGAATTCCATGAACTATTAAACGATAGCAATAAAGTTCACAGTGTGCGGTGTCATCGACCATCAAAAATTCTGAGACGCGTGATATAGTTGTATATTATGACCTTCTTCGGATTGTAAAATATGTAAAAAGAGAAATCGTTCTCCCCGCTTAGTGCTTTCGAAAAATTCCTTTCAATTTTTCCAGCATATGGAGCCATTATCGCTCCTCTCCTTTCTTCCAAATTCAGCATCGGAACAGTTATCGCTTCTCACTTCTCCTCACCAATATTCAGCTTCCAAGTGGTTGCCACTCCTCATTTTTTCAATCGACTACTGCTGAGACAAGCAAAGGGGAAAGACGCCAATCAAATGAAGAAAGCCTCAAAGTGGATCAGCTACTAGCCCGGAGATCGATCTCTTCCCAAATTTGCGTCAGTATTCGTTGCGTTACATATTCGTTTTGACGGGGTAAACAGATAATCACTGACGCCTGAGTACTGCCAAAAACGTTTAGCCATGCCAGATGATTTCTTAATTAAAGCAGCAACCGGTATGTTAAAATTTGCGGGAAATCAGTTTGCAACAAAGAAAAGCAAAAATTCTGCCATGCCATTTCGGAACAAGTGCGAAAAGCTTGAGCTATATAGGGCTCCCCTAACTCTATTAAAATAACGACAACTTATTCGATAAACATAAAGACTAAAGAGGAAAGAAGTATGGGGCCTGTCAAAGAGGCAATAGCCTCTTATTATTATATTCTTATAACTATTATTATACTAGTGAATATTAAGTTAAGATGTCAGTAATCATTAAAAATAATTACCAAAAACCATACATATAGTGACCCGTGGAAAATACAAACAAAATTTTTGAAAAAAAAAATCATTCAAAACAGTTCCCAAAATATTGTGCCAAAATATAAAGCACACTGCTTCATGGTATTTTAGGATTTGCCACTTTCCCATGCATAACTACGCATAGAATATGTGTCCCAAAATTTATAAATTTGATACGTTCCTTTAAAACTGGAGTTTCTGAATTTAATGCCTAATGTAAAAAAACATGTTTCCATTTAAAAGCGATAATTAGCTTATAACAAATAAAGAAAAGGGCAAGAAAGGGACACCTCGGTTCTGAAGTTCAATTCGAAAAAACAGCACTTTAAAATTTTGTCACTAATTTTGTCATTATTTAAATTTTGTCTGCAAATTTTGTGACTAATTATTTAAATGCGGTATTATCACGAAGTTCCAGCGTTAGGTTTCGTATTTTTAGACTCATCTGTCTTTTTAAAGCAATTCGGTGCAATTTACCACAAAGTATTCCCACACGTTTTTTCTTGCACAAAAAAATGGGTGTTACGAAAAACTCGCGAAAAGCCGGCAACTGCTGAAAGGGTGTGTTGTACAAAGTGCAGCAGACTGGCGGTAGACAGTATATGTAAGAGTGCCATACATACAGAATATATGTGCTCCAGCAAAGTGCGTGAATCAGAACGAACGCGGGCGGTGGTGTGATGGATAACACGTCACGCTCAGAAGTGAAGGGGGATGGTTCGGTTCCCTATCGATCCAAAACCATTTTTGAAAAGCAATCCCGTTCACGGCATTTGTGGTTCAAACCTCCAAATATACCACTTTTGCACGAAAAGGAATGTATAAACTTTCATGATGTTATTCAGGTCAGCAATTTAAAGCAGTTTAAGAGAAAAAAAAAACATGTAAAATTACCGTGTATCGTTATGCACATCTCTGCAACCGATCGAACAGTATCGAGCACCACACCTTATACATGTGTATTTTGAGAAGAAACCGCATACAGCGCAAAACTGCCTCGGTGGAATCTGGCTAGGTGGAGCACGTGTCGAGTTGTAAGCATCAAAACCAGAAAATTCCATAGTCCTCGAGAGCTGGAAAAATTTCGATTCCGTTCAAAAACATTTGTCCATATAAACAATCAGACTATTCACATGCAGGATGTCACTGCTGCTACAAAAAAAAGTTAAATCTGATGGACATGGACTGTCCTTGGTTTTACTAATAACTGGGGAACCTCCTCATGTATTTATAATGCGGAATACTAGTGAAGTGAACGACCATAAGATCGATCCCCCAAAGAGGTGGCGCATATTCAGCACGCTATGGATATTAACTGAAAATATCCAGCTGAGGATCAAAAGGCCCAGACACTGCGTCAGTCTCCTAAATGCATCAATAACTTCAGTAATCGTTCCTGTGATGTTGATTTCCGTATTTTTTAATATTTTTTAATTATTTCTGGATGTGATACAACAAATCGTACCGATTCTTCCTCCACTAAAGCTGAGAAATTCTTTCGAAATCTCTGCTTGAAATGTTCCGCTTTGAATTTCTTCTTTTTCTTTCCTGGAAAATATTACTACAGTGTGGTAATAATCAAAAAACAACATCAGTTATCCATCTTAGAGTAATAATTCTCAAACAAATGTCTGGACAAAACTGCATAAAATTAACATAATGAACTAACGATACTACGAGGATATTCAATTATAACAGAAAAAGCTTCTTCACCAAAATACTGCTATTATGTCTCCCTTTCTCTGGCCCCTGTTCTTCTTGAATATAACTCCTTCAACATTTCATCGCGGTTTTTTCCAAATACAGTTTGACTCCTTTTAGTTAAATTTCTTTGTCGTTAAATTTTTTTCACTTCTTGATAAGATATTCAGTTTTTAAGTCAATTTTTCAGTTTTTCCTTTCAACCGGAACAACTTGCATAACTTTCCCATCAAAAATAAACGGGTTCCTCCACTTACTTTTCTACTGGATAAACTACTGCAAAAAATTCTGTTCCAGCTTTCAAACTATCAATCTTTTACCCAATTTTTCCGTATTCATTGAATCCACACTGTATTTTTAGAATTCATAACTTACCAGGCTCTCCATCTGGCTTACGACTGGTACTCTGTCCGGGTTGCTCATCGTCAAACTTCGGAATATTTTTATGCCATTGCAGTTGCGCATGCGGATCTTCATGAAAATTATCCTAAAAAATGAGAAATTTCAATGAAAAAAAATAGCTTCCACATAAAAATCTCTACTATCACTGAGAAATCTCGGGAGGAAACAAGACTTTTCGTCTACGAACTGAGTGATCGACCAGCGATGCAAAAACCACTCAGGACGCATATATTTCCCCACGAACAGTCCAATAAGCAAGTTTACCACGATTCATGCTCTTTAGCTATTACAGGTGGCAGCTATCGGTTCGGCATCAAAACAAATCCTATAGAAGCTAATTTCACGGCGAATACGTCTGAGACAAGGATTTCCCTTAAAGCGAGTATAAAAAATGAAAAGTTAGTATGAAAAATGAGAAGTTTATCACGTTTTGCCATGAGGTGGCTTTAAATATCTACATGGGACGGGTTCGAAAAGATAAGTGAGTTTCTTCAAAGGCTAAGACTGTAAGAGAGATGAGCTGATTCTTCCAAAAACTTCCAAAACCATGAAGGTCAAAAATTTTTACAGAAAAATATTTTCAATCCCAAAAAAAAAACACAGAACCGATCTGCCAGGTGGGCTCCAAAAACTAGGTATTTCAAATAAACTGTAAGCGATTTAGGCATACCTGTTCAAGTGCCTCAAGCTGCTTTCTCAATCGTCGTTTCCTTGTCACTTCATCCAGCACACGTGTCGCCTCAGCTGCGTATAAGCGGCCTAAATAATAACGCTCAGTTGCGAAAAATTTGATGAAAAACATAAAGCACTGTGCACTACGTTAGTGTAAAGCATATAACTGTCGTGAACAGAGACCTTTCCCAAAAATTGTTCTGGACCGGGAAGGAATCGAACCACTCCCCTTCACATCCGGACGCAGTGCGTTACCACTACACCACTGGACCTCGTATTCCAGGTTCACCCTCGCAGCACATTTACTGTGTATCTGCCTTTCAAGACAAAATATCCTTTTCTTTTATTCCCTTTTTTCTTTGTGTTAACTTCTTAGCCGGCTTTTCGCGCGTTTTCCGCGGCAGTAACTGATGTAGTGTTCTGGGAAGGAATGGATTGTTCAAGTGGTGTGAATGAGATAATAATAGATCCACAAAACGCTTGCTGAACAATAATTAAACATTTAGAAAATATTGGTAGAAATCCTGACCGATAGGTAACCTACTTGTTGAGCTGGAAGGACCACCAGTACGATGAAAGCACGAACTATACAGCCGCAAGTGGCTCATAAATAAGCACAATTTAAAAGCTACTAGTTGCATGTGTATCAATAAAGATAAAATGATCCCCGCACCAATATAATGCCACTGAATAAGTGTAGTACGCTATGAGCACACACACACACACACAAACACACGCACAAACACACACATAAACACACACACAAACACACACACACAAACACACACACACAAACACACACAAACACACACACACAC
>UYRT01000329.1:0-10027 GCA_900617915.1 Gongylonema pulchrum
ACACACACACACACACACACACACACACACACAAACAAACATGTACACACAACTACTTCACTTCTGATTAGTGTGAATAATGCAATTCGCCGGTACTCTATATCCAAAAAGTATTTAAGGCAGAAATCGTCATCATTTGTTTATTTTATAGGTTTGCACGGCTGTATACAGGATTGTAAGTTTAACTGTCCTGCCAGGCTTTGAGCCAAAATAAACTTTCTGACTGATCTGACTCGTCGAAAAGTAGTTTGAGGCCGTCTACACTCAGACGGGGGAATTTTAAGTTAATGCTGTTTATGGGGTACATTTCTATAAGCAGCTTTAGGTTGCACGGCCCTAAATTGTGCGGCTTCAGAATGCGCATCTTTGCTCCAAAAACCATAAAGACGATGAATTTTGGCTTGAGTCTGATCCTAAATGCGTCCGCTTATGCAGTAAAAAATAAACGCTAAAGAGGTTTGATCCTCGTCTAGTTAAGCTCAAAATTTTTAATGGTTAGTGCTATTGATTTTTTGCTGTTTCAGCATTTTTTCCAAAAGTATGCTTATTTGCAACAATTATTGATATTGGTTCGGCTAATCATCCGGAAAAACAAGGATTCGGAGAGTAGTGCCACCAGCAGCAGCAATGACAACAAATTCCATATTCCAGTTCTGTTGCAACTGCAACAAAATTTTGCTACAGTCAATATTGACATTTATGGCGATTACAGTCTTTTCCATGTTTCTTTGCAAGAGAAAAACGAAGTCGAAAAAGGAGAAAGTCATAGGTTTTTTTTTTCAAAATATTTTACAGATTTGCAGCTTATCCTTTAAGCTGCGCCAGGAATCTATCAATGTGCTCAAATAACATTCAGAACAAGGGCGCAAAATTACACTGCCGTTTCGATATGTGAGATTTTCGGAAGCATTCTTCAAAGCAAATTTTATAAGCATCTTTGGATAACGAAGTAGTGACTCTGATAAAACGTAGGCGAAGCTAACTCTTGTGTATGGCGAAACTGTGATGCTACTACTGCAATTGCAGCGGGCCAAAAAAAGTTCTAAAAACTGGTATTCTCAACAATCCTCACCACTAACCATAGCATAGTTATTTCTAAAATTCACAATTTTTGGCGTCTGCTTCTTCATAGCGTTCGTAAATCTGATATGAGTCCGAACGTCTCAAAAAAATTTTTCATCAAAAGAATGGGACAACAGTGGCTGTCTTTCCTCGGTATTGTTTTTAATGGAAAAATTTGCTGCGGTACCGAAAGCCATGAGATGTTTGCGAGAATGAAGTAATTTAATTTTTTAAGAGTTCAGTCCGGATATAGGAAGGCGCAAAAAGTCAGCAGCCGAATCATCAGCTGGCAAAAAACAATCAGAACCAGATTCACAAGGGTCAAGGTTTGCGTGAGTCGTTTTGTGCTGCGTTTTGAAAAATCCTCAAAGGAAAGGTAGAGTGAAGAAAGAGATTTTTAAAATTTTGGGTAGCGATAATGACACAGTACAAATAAGGTAAAAAGTATAGCGTCCTAATTGCCCGATTATTTTTGCTAAGAATTCATATTACGGATTAATGCTGAAGAAATTTGAATTCTTAAAATTTTTTTTTTAATTTTTTCAGGTAGAACAGCACTTTCTCTTTCAAATAATTTCTTTCAAATAATTTCCAACTTATAGTTTTTCATCTAATCCCCCTTTAAAATTTTCTTATAGAATCTCTTGTACTATTTTATCATTATTTCTGCTGGTATAGAATACACACTTTTGGAGCACTGAGCTTGGCGAAAGCCACAATACCTCATATTATTTTTAGCAACCTATAAGTTTCTCGAAATGTAATAATAAAAGTGCCGTTAGACTTAGCGAACCGCGAGAGAGAGAGGAAGCCTGTTGCACAAAACCAAAATGCCCGTATCAGCTCTAAAAAGCTTATTTCGATGCTTAGATCAGCTGCTGTTTCATCAGTTGGCAACTTCTCCATCTTTCTTCGCTTTGAAAAGCTATTTCAAAACTTTTACCGACCTTAAATCATATTAAAAACCGGTAGTTAAATTAACAGTTGGCAACAAAACAGTCAGAATCAGATTCACTGAGTTTAGGATTTACGTGAGTCGCTTTGATATTTTTAAAATCCCACGTTTTACACAGTTACTGTAATTGTAGTGCCAGCAAACAATCAAAAACAGAGCAGGAACTAGGTAAAGTCGAGGCAGCACTCATTGAACGAACTCAGGAAAAAGACGATGATACACCGCTGGAGAGCGATAAAAGTGAGCGGGAAGCTAAAGAAGCAAAAACCAAGAGCGATTATAAAGTAAGCATGGCTAAGTAGCAACCAGGCAGCTAAATTCCAGACAAAGAAAATTTGTCAGATTACATTACGAAACGGCTCGCACTCATCATCCTTCCTTTGCAAAATCTGCTTTGTGAATTACAACGTTATACTTTGCAAACCAGGCGACACGGTTTTTTTGCGCAAGTTTTGGTTACGAAAGAATGTTCTTTAGGGATATAGGATCGGAAAGGAACTGAACTTCTCATTTCAAAAATCTCCGAATCCTTCGAATCGTGAATTGTTAACCTTTGCAGTGCAGTCCATTTACTTCACTCCAAACAATTGGAGCACAGAAATCTGCCAACCTACAATCATACCACCTATATAGGCTTTATCTATTGCTATCATCAACAGCGTCCAATTTTAGACATTTCTTCGTGAATATGCATAACGATATGCAAAAGAGGGATTTTGAAAGGACAAAAATCTCATCTGATTTCATAAGCATGAAAAAACACGTATATCGGAAATTATTTCGAAAGTTAGCAAACCATAAAAACAGGGTTGGGATCAAACTCCTAAAAGAACAGTTAAGAAAGTCAAAGTTAAAAGTCAAGAGCTCCGCAGTAATTTTACCTATTCAGAAGTAGGTCCAACTATTGTCAAAAACGACCACCTGCTAGCAAGGCTAATGGTTGCTTTGAAAAATTATGGTCAAAAATTTCATGGGAAATTCCTTCAAATCCCCTTGATTCAGTAACAGAACAAGAACGCTGAAGCAATGGGGACAATTAGAATTAGTTTGCAGTGCAATAAATTCTGGAATACTTGCTTCAGCTTGAGATTAAGAAACTGAAGACAAAACAAAATGAGAAGTTCAGCTTTTAGTCTTTTAAAGTTTTCATGTTTCGGTTATTAAGCTTTGATTAAATACTAGAAACCTACGAATGAAAAAAAGACGAGTACGAAAGAGAGTGGAAAAAAGACGAGTACGAAAGAAAATGGAAAAAAGACGAGTAAGAAAGAAAAAAGCAAAAGTCTTCTGATCGACAAAACGCAATATTCAACAATTATTAAAGCGCCGGTCGATGATGGTTCGAAAAAAAAAGATAAATTGGAAAAGGAAACAACAGATGCAGATGCTTCGGTAATACTAGGCTCTTATCTGATCAGTATTTCATTGTTACGTTTGTTCCTCATTGGTGCGCCTAGTAACTTCACTTTCCTTTATTTTGGACCTCTCTCATATTTATAGTTCCAAACAGGCTATAAACTAAATCTTTCCAAATCAATGGCCGCCTTCCAAGTGTTATTTTAACATTGTGTGATTACCACTCAGTAATCCGCTTTACAAAAATATTTCTGATGTTTCTCACTGCTGATACAAAATTCCTCACTGCTGATACATTGGCAAAAACTTCTCACTGCTGATACAAAAATAATCCAGCTATCACTTTTGGCAAAAAATAACATTTGGCTTATACGACAGCAATAACAGCAAAATTTAAGTTAAATTACTTTATACAAGCCAAGTGCTGTTCACTTTAAATCCCAAAATTTGATAGTGTGACTGTAAACCGAAATGATTTGATAATTTGCAAAAAGAAATTGACCCTATGAATTCTGTGATAAAGTAGAGAATGCATAAGTTATCATTTATTTTGTTATCATTTAAATGCATAAGTTATCATTTATGCTAGTTATCATTTATTTTATGACTCGAGCTTTGCTAAAGATTGAATCGCCGGGATTGGCCCTGTTCATCTGTATTTTCATTCGTGTGCTTGTCTGCATCGGTTACATCAGATTAATGAAATGCCGCAGCTTATCGTCACATTTTCCAGAAGGAAAAAATGCCGGTTGATGTGATTGAAGTCCCATGTGGTCCACTGGATCAAACTCAGCGCACTACTTTAAGTCCAGCAAAAGCGCAATCACCACCTGAAATGTTATCAGGCAGAGAGGAGAAAGCAAACAAAGTAACAGAGCACTGTCTTTAATTTTTAAAATTAACTAGCACTGGTTTTCACGCCTACGTATAAAATGCGACATAAACAAAGCCCCAGTAGTAACTGATAACGTTAGTACGTAGAGTAGCAGCAAGGGTAACATTTGTCAGAAAAAAAGCATGCAGGCTCGGGGTGGTGCATGCGAAAGAAATCCGACTGCCCGAATGACTAGCACCCACTAGCAACGTTTTTGATGGTGTCCGCTTTCAATGTTCATTAAAAGTAAGCTGCTGACTGGTTTGACTCTCTGGCACATACCAGTACCAGTTTCTGGTCGAAACGAATGAACAAATCTTAGAGCGATTGTTTTTTAACTCTAGCAGCAGAACTGAACTATTATTTTTTAAAAAAATTACGTACAGTCATATCTAGTCTTTTGATCCAACAGTCAGTATTTTAGTGATAAAAACTGCTTGAGAAAATGAAAAAACTTGGAAAATAATTGGACGAAATGCTAGAGAGCTATTGATTTTTCTGGAAAAAGACGAAAAAAATGTCCGAATTTAATTTATCAGTGATAAGAATATATTAATCGCTTTATTGCTGTTCATCACTGTATAGCGATGGCGTTTGTAATCAACACATCATCTTAAATATGTCAAGGACACCAAGACCGTTCGGACAAAATGCGCGAGGATCTGATGCTATAGATGTTATTGAGAGGCATTTACAAGCTGAGCACCCTTTGAAGCTAAATGCGTACCGTCAGTCAGCACCCATCACTTGCTTGATCCATGTTTGTAAGTCAGTCAGCATCCTGCTTATCGTCAGTCAGCGCCCATGCTTAATCTATGTTTTTAATCCATGTTTGTAATATAGTAATATCAGAGTTAGCAAACCTGCATTAATGGTATTCACATTTTGTAGCACTAACAATATATTCAACTTCTTTTTTCTAGCAAAACCTGCCACAGTGTTTAAGAATTTCAGAAAGATAAAAAAGCTGTAGCTCGACTGCAGCGATAAGCAAACGTTCTCGAGTTTTCCGGCAGGAAAAGCATATGTTCCTTTAACAAACTCATTCAAAGGATTCACTTTGGTGCTTGTTCTTTTCCAGCAGAAGAATGGGGGAAATGGATCGAACGGTGCCGCCGATGAAGCGTCAGAATCGAGTACAGAAGAAGAAAAAACAGAAAAGGCTGCGGAAAAACCTAAAACGTATTTGCTGTAACAAAGCTCAGATCTGCATAGTTCTTTCATCCCATTGCCCAAATTTATGATTATTTCTCCCGGAAAGTGTACCGTACTAAGCGATATCTTTGCAGTGCTAATGAATCGTTGATGTAGTAGCAGTGATCAATAATTTATTAAAAAACACCCATATTAATAATAATGCAACTTCAGCGTGATGCCACTTATGCCGTCAAGTTAAAACTGTACCGCGACAAAGCCAGTACTTTCGAAAAGACAGGAAGAGACCAAGAATGTCTGGATCGCTGTAGAGTTCGATGCTAGTGGTATTAGCGACATACCCGCACACGCTAGATGGTGCAGTGCTAAGCCCTCTGGTCCTGAGTCCAGTACTTCTGGCTAGGTCCACCACCTGTTCCATTTATATGTTTCACATTCTTGAAAGTCGCTAAAGTGGTCATTTATTTTCCCGACAGTTACCACTCATCAATGCATAACGTCTACCAGTTGTCTGTAAAGTAATCATCATATTTTTCATCTAGCTTCAAATCAAACAGTATACTCCGTCTACTTATATGACTATGAGGCGGCACTTCCGACATCCTTCGCCCCATTGCCATTTCAGTCAAATGAGGAATTCAAGTGATTTCCACTACTAGTCACATTTCGCAAGTGTGCATTCTTGGAATTAAAATCTGGAACTAATCCTTGTAGCCCTGCACTTTCAGATCCTCAGTAATACTCTGAAACTTACACCAAATGGTAACACTTCTTTCTGCAGCCTTCGCCTAGCAGTTGCAATGCAAGTACATTTCCTGGTCGACGCGACTGTTTCTGTCAACTTCTTCCAAGTTAACACTATCTGTCTGCAGCTTCGCTTCAGGCATGCCGACACTGTGTATTACCTTTGTTTTCGATGCATTATTTTTTAAAGCCTTCTTCCTTGCTTTCTCCAATTAATCTCAAAAACGTAGTGTGTTTAATCGATAACAAATTTTTACCTTTTTTAACATCATTAACAATTAATTACACTGTGTACGCTTTACTCAGGGATTCGTTAATGGATTCCGATGTACACGGTGAATTTGGTTTGTTTGTTGATGTACACAAATTATCGCGGCATCTTACTTCATTGGTCCATTTAGCAACTTTCTAATACGCCCATCACGTCCTTTATTAATCACTTTCTTGCACATAATGTCTGGATATATGCATGAATGTGTACATGCATATGTATGCATGTTTGTGTGCATATATGTAAGTATGCATGTATGTGTCTGCGTATGTATGCATGCATACTTGTTCGTATGTATGCATATGTGCATATAAGCACATAGGCGTAAGTATGTAGTGTGTAAGTATTTGTTTCTGTTTTTGTATGCTTGTACAAGCAACTGCAAAAGACAGAGAAGCCAAAAATCCTGAACATTTACCCCAATAATGCATAAGCTTATAAACTCAGACTGGGCCTTAAAATCAAATCGTAACTACTGGCCTTTCGCTTCAAACCCAAAAAAGAAAAAAATTTAAAAAACTCTGCTCTTTTTATTTCAGGTGATTTTACTGCTTTCGCATTTTGGAAATTTTTGAGAAATTCTAAAGATTCTAGAGATTTCACCAAACAAAACTGGTCGGTACCCTCAAACCAAAGGCAAATCCTCAGTCTATCCTGACCTTTAATTTTACGCCCATTGTCTGCTACTCCGATCCTCGATTTATCATTTGCTAGTGTGACGGTACTGTGCTAATGAATCCTGCCTTAGTTTTTCTATGACTGAGAGGAAGAAGAGCCATATTTTACAGTCATTTCTACGTTCTTGCCATATGGTGATCTCCGAAGGATTGCTTTTCCACTTCATTCCTTTATTCTGCGAATAATGAAATATTTAGCAAATTTTTTGTATCAAAATGGCCTGCTGTTAACGATGATACACCAGATGCCCAGCTGCCTTCCACAATAGTCGTTACTTACTTCTCATTTTTCCGCATCTGCAAATGGCGAAGTGCACTTCAGTAGCACTAGTAATTAAGCAACGAAAGCAGGAATAATTTTGGTGGAAATAATTTCCGTTATTTGGTAGAAGTTTAACGCAGACAGTTGTCCTGTCGCTGGCAGAAGTTTAATGATCAAGGTACAAACCTTTTGGTGCAAGCGCTGGCCGCCGCGGACACATTCAAGTACAGGTCCTACTGTTTGAGCTGAAGCGTCATAACACAAGATTTTGACCATTATTACGTAAATTTCATGCGACTACGTCAAAAATACAAATGCTCATTCATGTTGTCTGCTCAGTTTCTGACTGATTTGCCACCTAGTGACCCTTTCTGAATTATCAAGTAGGGCCAGACAAATCTGGAAAATGATATGATCTAACAAAAAATGCTGAATGCACCGAGTGATTCAGACTAATCTGAAAAGCTTAGACCAGTACAGCTCGTTTTCTCATTATCATTTTCGACCTTGTACTTACCGGTCCAATTGTCATTCGAGGCCGCCATCGGGATATCAAGGTTCCCAATTTTGAGCAGCCTGTGCACAAGGACCAACTGGTGGACAGCCAGAAAGTTACAGACAGGGAGTTAGCTTTTCCAGAAACTCGCAAATAGGGATTACCATGATCCTTCGTTCCGAACATGTCCGCATCCGAATTTGCAAACAAAAAGCGAATTTTCGGGACCTCTTCATGCCTGAAAGTTGTGTGAGTTAGCTGCTCGAGAAACGACTGCGAATGAAAATTTTTATGGAATTTAGGAAACCAATTTTTTTGTGCGTTTTTGCATATATTCAAATGCTAAAACGATATAGTGAATGCATATGTGCGTGTATGTGTGCGCGTATGTGTGTATGCATGTATGCGTCTGTCCAGGTATTTCAACTGGCCAACCATTCCAATCGACCTTACTACTGTACGAAATACTGCAAAAATGCGTGTTCGCAAAGGCCTGCTTGGCGCGCGTCAAACCAATGATTATGATTTGTTTTGGGGATGGCATTTCACCATTGCACCTATAAATGCTTTGGTAGTTCAAATTGGTAGTCCGACTAGTACTACCGGCAACTTTTAGTTGTACAGAAGTCGTGGTCAAGCGTACCAAGTTCTTTTGAGATGAGAAGACATATTCAGTGTGGATTTCTTGTCAATTAAAAATCGTTTCTTTTTTTCCGGCTGGGTGAGGAAAAGAAAGCTGTGAGATTTATTTTAGTGCTGTTAACGATGGGCTAAAATTTATTTTCCCGATGTACATCACTTATCGATGGATTGTGCTTTTTTATGATAAACAGAGTTGTCTCCAGTCAGCTAGTACGAAAATGCATACTACAGAAGTTTTTTCTATCTCACTGGAGTAGTTTTTTTGCGTATTTTTCAGGTAATAGTTTTCAGGGATATCGTGCTGCACGCTGCAACTGGGGTGACTTACATTAGCAAGTAAAAGGGTATGAAATTTGATTTTTCGTTTCTGATTCTGTGCGTGGCCGGAAACAATTGTCGCAGTTTTCAGTTTCCTAGCTTTCGTATTCTCGAATTAAGTTTTTACGAAAAGCAGACAGATACTAAAACGCGAGCAAACACACATTACAAAATGCTGATGCATTTTTGTGCTGCATTATCACTGATGAAAAGAAGCATTCAAAGGAGGCTGCAACGGCGTGAACGGAGGTATTCATACGAAAGTAACTGCTCATTGCTTTTATATTTTTTAGTTAAAGCGTCGATGAAAATACCAAAACGATCTTCTTCGGTACAGGCCTTACCAACATCGTCAGTCAGCAGCAGCAGTAGCAGCATTCTTGGCAGAGGCTCTCGATTTAACATTTCGAGAAATCCGCTCGGTTTCTTCTTCAGTACTTTTACTAGGCGACGAAATACATCGACGATTGTGAACGTCTGTCCTGACGACGACCAAACTGACAATAAAGAAAACGTAAGTTGATTTTTCGAATGCGTGTGTGGTAAAGTGAAAGATGGGGAAGCTGGATCGTTTTTGCAAACTCGCTAGTGAGTATTGATTCCTAACTTCACCGATAAGAGACAGTCAAAGGTCAGAGTCGGAACCTCTTTCGTAGTCGCTTTTCGTGGGAGCGGAGGCATTTCAGTAATATTTCGAGAATAGCCACTGTTTATTAGGCTATTTAAATAGCTTTTTTTAAAACTAAGTAGGAAGAGATTTCTTTTAACAATGCATCCTGAGACTACTGAAGGCCTATTTCAGTTGAATAAGTATGCAAAGGCTATTATTGAAACTGTAAACAAAAATCACACACCAATGGCAAGTTTAAATCGCTAAATCCTTGCCAAAGTGCTTTTTGCAAAGTTGTCAGCAAAGCGAACAATATCCCCTCACCGTCGGATATTATTCCTACGTGTTTGTATAATTTGCTGCCTAAGCGGCCTCTAGCGAGTTAACCTGCGTGCTCGTCACAAGCAGCACTTGCTGACTTAACATGCAGATTTGAAGAGAAAGACTGGGCACTGCTGCATTTAAGGATTTTTTGGAGTCATCCAGGATCCCTACGAATTTGCTACGTTTGGTTTGGTCCCGCAATTCTTTCGTACTTTAACATTATTTTGATTGTTTTCTTATCATTTTGCGCTTTTTCCATCTCGGATCTTTCTTTTTAGTTA
>UYRT01000330.1:0-10022 GCA_900617915.1 Gongylonema pulchrum
ACACACACACACCGGGGTAGTCGCAATATGCGTTTTCGCATTTGCATATTATGCAAAAACGCATAATTACAAGATTTCGGTGATAGCCGAAAGAAAATGCCGAGGTGCTAGATTTTTTGCTAAAAATTAAAGCTGCGAGATTTATGAGTGCATCAAAATCAGGTGAGCTTCCTTGCTGATGAGTAGCTGAGCTGGAATGAATCGAAATTTCCCTGCAGCTAACGACGAATATTGCAGTACAACAGTACCAAACAGTTCGCATAACAAATACCACATGAAATTGGACTTTTTTATTTTTCCTTTACAAAAAGCTGCACTTGAACAATTAGAACTATGAAAGCCGACTTTCGCAAGACATACATCTTTGCGCATACGGAGATCTTCCACAGCTTAAACTGAGGCCAAATTTACAACTTAACACAGTTCTAATCAAAGTTTCGAAAAATTATTGCAGTTTGATCTCCACTAGCAGAGTAGTCAGAAAATATTTTTCTTCGAAAAAAGCATTCCCGACAATTTCACTACAAAACAGAAAGCTTGTGCTCGAAGTTCGTTTTGTTAAAACTCCAGCCCAATATGCTATATCAAAACATTCTTGGTGAACAGCAGCCAGCCATATCCTTGTGTGCCTATTTGTGCACATAGGAAATTAGCAAAAAACCTGTTACACATTCCTCTCATCGCAAAACGTTGGCAACCACCAGTCAATAAGTTCGCTGAATTTCATTATTATCTATGAGTAACACAATACGGCTCAAGCAATTTCAGAGAATTTTAGTCACTGGCAAGAAAACTGAATAACGAGCAAAATTCTCAGAATGAACGATCACTTGGGTTCGGCTTTTAGTTAGCACTGCCCGGCCCTGATTTTCTCAGTATTACCCCGCAGCTGGCTGTAAAGTGCTCACATTCGGCAAACCGCCGGCGTCAAAAACATGATATCGCGCTCTTTTTGAAAGGGAAGGTACTCGAATACGTTGCACGTACTTTGCTAGCCAAACTGATAATGTTAGAAAAAACAGATATATGACAATTTGAGCAGCTGAAATACCGTGAAAAAAAGCACGCAAGAAGTGCACAAGGAGTACAAATTAAAGCATTGAGGAAACGCACAGCAAACAAAATGTACAACATCGAAGGACCGCATGAGCAGAAAGTGATTTTGAACTTTTTATTTTCTTGAGATTATTGAAATAATGCGATATTGCGGTGCATAAAGTACTTCTCGCTCAGAGGCCGAAAAAAAAATTTTTCCGCAGAAATCCTTATTGGAAATTTTATCACCCGCTTAGTCCGCACATCCTCCTCCTTCTCTCAGTATGAATCTTTACTTCGCTTTGCTTGAGTCACAATAACTTTTTTTAATCCACGCTGAACACTTTGTTTTTTAAAATAAACTCCTACGGAAACAGCCATCAACTGATTTTCTAAATGTTAAACTGGTAAATCTGTTATAGTAAAAAGCCTATATTTTATACTGTAGACGATCATTTTCCTTTTTTTGAAGAAAAAAAATTTCTAAATTGTTGAATACATTACCAACACTAAATTATAATTCAGTTTGGAAAACAATCAGCATTAACCATTATTTTTCAAAAGCTTTGCAAAATACGAATACATTTAGATAGTTGCAACTCCAGGTGCCGAAATACTTGCGCATGCATGTTGATTTCTGCATTGCACTTTTGGATTCTGAATGCAATTTTGACGTGACTGTATTATTCGGCGCATAACTCTGAGAACACGGAGCAATGGCGATCAAATCTAAATCCACATCACTTGCAGTGCAACTATTTCCAAGAAAGGGCAGTCAAAAGTCGTGGAAAAAGCTCGGTAACATGGAAGAAATCTATTAAAAAGCAGGAAAGTTCAAAATGGCTTCCTCAAAAGCATTCCATGCTCACAAATTGGAAATCGTTTCATCAAATCAATAACTGTCAAACTTTACACAAAAAAGTCAAACAAGAGCAATAAAGAGTATAATAACTTGGTCTTGCATCAAACGTGACTGGAATCGCATCCAATGATGAACGAAAAGAATGGAACAGATTAGTTGATTTGTCGTAGCTGGCAAACATGACACTGGAAGTACCGCTATGCTCAGGATAGAGACTGCCAACTTTCCTTCTATCCGTTCATTTACTTCGATGATAAATTGGTATTAGTGCATTTCAGACAGCAAAGACCAAAATCAGCTCATTTCTAAGCAACTCTAGGAAGAGCGACCATCGAAAAGTAAGTACGTAGGTAAGTGCTTCCCCTTGGACTTCTTCCTAGTGTCTCCTCAAAAGAGTGATACAAAAGGGATTTTAATTTTGGACTTTTGGATTTGATGCAACACACAAAAAAGTAATGCGGGAAAAAGCCTAGATGCAGAAGCGCTTCCACTATGAATACTTTACTAGCCTAATGTGAACGAAGCAACGTGACGCCTGTGTTTTCAGCGATATTTGAGATCTGTCCGTTATAGATAATCGATGTGAATAATTTTGCTATACCGTTTACTAACACTGCGACTTTGGCCATCAGCGCCCTTTTTATATAGAGTCTGCACGAGCCTTTTGTCATTTTTCGAAAATGTTCGCTGTAACTGAAATAAAAAGAGCAATCATTAAGTGTCTTTTCAAATATACAATTATGAGATATGAAGACATTCCATAGAAATAACACTAGCAATGTAGGCCGGTATTACATTTACAAAACGCAGCACTTTGCTCATGAAAAGCATCTCCCAATGAGATTTCGTTTACCAAATGGCTCGCTATCGTTCTCCGGCAGTGGTGAAAAAAGAAAGGTACAAACTGCTGGTACTTGAAGCTATAAAATACTTTAAAAAAATACACAGATGGAGCAAATTTTCGTGATTTAGTTTGCTGAGTGTTATATCACTGACCCAACCAGACAAAAAATCGTTTTCGGGCACCTCAACTGTCAAATCATGGTACTACTGTTAGCGATTCTATCCCAATCATATCTCATATCCGATATTTCTGGGAGAATTTCTTAATTTATTTACTCTATCACTGTTCAGATGATATGATAATCGTGTGAAAAATTAGCTACCTCAAGTGATAATTTGCCAGCAGTCTGCGGCATGGCGGAACGGTACATTGGGGTAAGTTGAATACTGTTGGAGTGCACTTCGCCTTCTTCGATCATTATCTGCCCTAAATCTGCGATTTTAGATCTCAAAAATCGCAACCCCTTTCAATTTATTAAGAAATTCAAGAAGACAGGACGTAACTAACTGCGATGGAAACCGATTTCACTGACAGTTAAACAACAACTTCCACAGAGTACCAATTATTCTGCCCATACTTTTTGCACGTTTTTATGAGTTTTTACAGAAATGTAAAAATGCGTACTGACGGAAGGTCGTCGGTATGTGTGCGTGCGTATATCTGTTCGGATTTTCTTACCAATGTATCAATCAAAGAAGCTATGAAGCTACAATTTTACAAGAATGCTTACGGCCCACGTAGCGGCCGCCTATATCTTAAGTACGCATGCCTGACATCAGGCTGAAAACCCAGGCTGGAACGCATCAGGCGGGCCGGTGCGAGTATGCCTTTTTGTACTTTTCGCGCTGTAGCAAGATCGCAAGGAATCATAGTGGCTAACCCTGTGACGTACTGGCCCTCGAAGTTCGGGAAGTTAATTGTGCAGCTGAGTAGTATGTCATTTGTAGATGCCGACTTCGGTGACCCGAAAAATGGAAAGTTGCTGGTCTGCGAAAAAGGCCGCATTAGAAGAATTAAATCTGGCATTCCCTTGAAATTAAAGCCTCAGCATTCTTCGTTACTGGTTAGCAGTTTTCCCACCAAAATTTTCACTTTTCCGTACGTGATACCGGACGGTTTTAAGGAGCTGAGTTTGAAATCTTTTGGTCATTCATGAGTAGGAAACATTCCCCTAAAGTTTCAGCTTTCTAATTTTTCCCGCTCCCGGATTAGTAATTTTCGCGCCAAAACTTCCACGCGCTCATGTGTGGGCCCCAGGCGCTTCTAAACACCTGATTTGGCACGTACATGAGTAGGGAACATTGCTTTAAAGTTTCAGCTTTCTAGCTTTTTTCGTTCACGAGTTAGTGGTTTTCGCGCCAAAATTTCCATCTGCTCGCACGTGGGTCCGGGCGTTCCCAAACACCCGATTTTGGTCGTAAATGAGTAGGAAACATTCTCCTAAAGTTTCAGCTTTCTAGCTCTCTTCGTTCCCGAGCTAGTAATTCCCGCGCCAAAAATTTTTACGCGCCCATACATGAGCCCTGGATGGTCCCAAGGAGCGGAGTTTGAAAACTTTTAGTCGTACTTGAGCAGGGAACATTCCTCCAGAGTTTCAACTTTCTAGCTTTTCTCACTCCCGAGTTATGAATTTTCCCGCCATAATTTTCACTTGCCCTTACGTAAGCCCCGGGCTGTCCTGGGCAGCTGAATTTGAAAACTTTTTGTCATACACGGCTAGGGAACATCCCCCTATCGTTTCAGCTTTCTAGCTTCTCTCGTTCCCGAGTTAGCAATTTTCCCGCCAAAGCTTCCACGTGCTCGTACGCGGAGCCCAGACGTGCGTGGGAGTTGATACCGCGGTCGTGGGGTGGCACTTGTTTAGGGGACACACTGGCAAAATTTCAGCTTCAAAGCTTGCGAGGTTGGCGAACTGAAACACCCAGACAAACGCACGCACACACACACACACACACCACACACAAACATACACGCATACATACACACACATACATTGACAGGGTCGTTACAATATGCGTTTTCGTTTCTGCTGCCTGCTGCAGCGCTCTAGCGCTGCACGGCAAAAACGCACTTAACGATTAGGAAAAAGTACAAAAAAATTTGCACGCGTGACTTAAAAATTTTAAATTCTGCTCTGAAAGGTATCTAAGCTTCGTGGTACACACAACCGAATGTTCCGTTAAATTCCGTTGGTATCCTTTGGACCCATTTATCAGAATGAGCAGGAAACTGTGATTTTATGGGGATATTTAGTGCCCGAATACGGAACTGTAAACCAAAATCAGCATAGATGCCTTTCAGAGCTGAATTTAAAATTTTTGAATCACGTGTGCGGGGAATCTCCTTGTCAACTTTTGCCTCGCGTTCCCGACAGATCAAATGTTTTGTTCACAGACTTGTTGGCTTCCTTCTTTTGGAAAAACAGGACATACTGAAGACAAATAATTTCACGCGAGTAATGCTTGGTCTTGTGCGGCACCAAAAACGTAAAAATACTTTCACATAAGTCTATGCCTCGCACATAGACAGGGCTGCATTTCGAGTCAGTGATCCCCTTCCTCCGCGTCACTCGCCTCTCCTACCGTCACGTCCAAAAAGGCCAGTCAGAACATTTTCAATACGACTGTACACATTACACTATAAAGCAACGACCATTCGTGCTACCGATGATTTTACTGCTGTACGAAACTGCTCAAAGTATGCATAATCATTTCTGCAACCCGAACGCTCACCACTGATTATTTATTCTATGTAATTCTGGCGTCAATTAATATAAAGTTGTCAGCGTATCTTGCTTTGCTGTTTTCAAGCTTCGGAACACATGCAACGTTAGGGCCATTATGCAGCATGTTGCTCAGAACAGCAAAAAAGTGTTAACTGGCGTAGTCCGGATGCCGACGCCTCTGTTGAACTGCAACTGCTGAATAAATGAGGACTTACCAAAATTACTGGCTGTGACAAGTGCCACGAGAGGATTGCCATCTGGATTCGAGCTAACTGTCAAAAAACCATAGTGTATGTGCTGATCTGATGAATCGTTTTTGTTTATTGCTATCGATCTAAGCAGTTTCATATTTCAGTATGGGATTGTGAAAATAAAACTGTGAATAAATTAATTATGAACGAACAGAGTATCAGCTTATTGACTAAATACTATTTAAGCAGTGGCGATGACTAAATACTACTTAGGCAGTGGCGTTTGACGGGTAGCAATAAAGGACACCGAAAAAAACACACGTGAAATTGATGCTTGGTTTTCCGAACATTAGAACATCGGCAACCGAAATTGTTAATATCTCTGTATACGCAATGCCTTCGAAATCAGTCACATAATCGACAGATCGTGATCGAGTGCCTGAACGTGAAAAAAATTAATACTGTGCAACGGAAAATTTTCGCTGCCCTGGAGGTAAGGAAATTTTTCACAGTGTCACAGCATGTGCAGGTATGCAAACCAAAGAGTAAATTTGAACTAAAACTTGCAGAGCCCAAGATATCAAAACTAAAAAGTCGGCAAATTCCAAAATTACAAAATATACGATGGAAAAAAGGCAGTAAAAGTAAGCCAAATGTGGTTTCCTGCATTTGCAGCTTCTTTTTAATCAGTACAATAAACTGAACCCATCAAGGCAGTCTCACCATAGCAAGTATTCTTGGTACTCGCTACCAAAGAACTATTGCCAAGTGTCTCTACCTTTTGCAGAAAGCAAATAAGGAACAGGTTTTAACTTTGACAGTGAATGAAGTAGGTCACATCCTATTGTCTATTGCCAAACTAAGCCTCGCTATATCCAGTTTGGATTCTCTCTACTTTTCACTTCTGCTTCCTTGGATTTATCTGTTTATCTCCTCCTCGCTTTGAAACTATCAATAATTATTAGTACAT
This sequence comes from Gongylonema pulchrum, assembly GCA_900617915.1. Classification (NCBI taxonomy): domain Eukaryota; kingdom Metazoa; phylum Nematoda; class Chromadorea; order Rhabditida; family Gongylonematidae; genus Gongylonema; species Gongylonema pulchrum. Next base: position 6,628 of record UYRT01000330.1, read on the forward strand.
ACCATTCACATCAGCTTTCCAAATTCCAATCATCCATGCCAGCGGCAACAGTATTGGAGCCAGTGGCTGCGATGTTGCTACTAAAAAATCATTGCAGTATGTTTTATGGAACAAAACAGTAGTGCTGTTATGTTTCAAAAGCACTCTGATTGCAAAAAAGTAATGCATCATTGATGGACTAAATGGACAAAACAGACTTTCGAAGTTCACTGGAGTTGCGGAAAAGTTGTAAATTTGTGTTACAGTTTATATCTGTAAAGTCATTATAGCCTCAGCGAGAAATAGCGACACACACACGGGTAGCTAGTGCAATAATGTGTTTAGAGGAAGCGTTTGACCTAGTGCAAATGGCTTGTAATTCTAATTAAAGTCCCAAAATAACTGAAAATAAATTACAATTACAAATAAGAGAAATATTATAAAATATGAGAAAGATCCTATCAGGATCTCTTTTGTGCGACGCACTGTAAGCAAATGCTTCGGAGCTGTGTTGCGAAGTAAGTCAAAACATAACGCAAACACTCTGCCAGGAAATATCTTCTCATGTTCTCAGAACGGGAGGTAAAAAAACTGCTACAACTATAAACATAAGGTACATCTTTTGAAATACATTCCCAAACCGAAGAATGGGAAAAACTATCTTACCATGCTAATGGAAATTCCTATTCAGGTGCACAAAAGCACGCTATAACGGCAGTCGGGATTCGGCCTTTCAACAGTGAAGTAACCTGCGCCCGAACCCTCTCGTTTCTTGATATTTCAGTCCCCAATTCGTTCGTATTTTTACCGTCGTTCAGCGCGACGTCTGCACGGCTCTGCCAGGGCATCCTTCGTCAAGTTTTAGGCCGACACCTCTTACTGGGGAGTGTTCTGTGGTCGTGATATTTTTGATAGTCCGCTCGGGCAACTCCGTGACCGCGCATCTCATTTTAATAAAGTGCTTCTTGTTATCTGGCCTGGTTCCCGTAGATCCACTGCACAAATACACATACAATCACTCACTTCAAGTTATTACGATGTCAAGTACGTATCCTATAGCTGGACCACTTTAGCACTCTGCACGTAACTTTAATGGAAGCGTGCCATTAAAAACATTCGCTGCTTTACGATTTGATATACGCAAAAAAAAAAAAAAAAAAAAAAAAATTTTGTCTGGTTCTCGGGCTAGAAAATTCATGAAACGCAAAAGTATATAAAAGATAAATTCAGATTTGTGGGGTCGCAAACAACTGGGATGCATCTCCGTAAACTTCAACTTTCTAGTTTCCGAGTTAGAAAATTCCCCGCTAAAAGCTTCGTGTGACTTCATGTGAGACCTCAGTAAATCTGAAAGTGTATTTAAATTTTGCGAGATTGTAAATGCGTCGCCAACGTCCTCTAAAAATTTAAGTTTCTCAGTTTTTCCGTTCACTGAGTTGAAGACTCTGGACAAAAAGTCAAACACACTCAACAGACAAGATCTCGATAGTATGATTCTGCAGCTTACAGCATACAAACCCAGTAGTCGTGCACTTAGGTGTTACTGATATGATCATGCGCTCTGCACGAAATGCCAGCGTTTGTGAAAGCTGCTGCGTGCTCCTCAGAACCAAGCAATATTTTCACAGAATTTCAACTTTTTTGCCCATCTGATTAGTAAGGGAGAAGGATAACGGCAGTACTGCACTTTGAACATTTGATGCGTCTTTACGTAGAACACATGCATAAGCAACAGTTCATTTCACGCTTGCCAGTCGGCAGATAAACAGCAAATACACTGAGAAAAACATTGCTTCCTGCTAAGTCTGGCTACTGAATTATTGGATACCAAGAGTAACCCAAACTAAATTTCCAAATGCACTCAGAGGAATTTGGGCTTGCCTTAAAGCTGAATTTGAAATACTTAAGTTGCAAATGGACACAGAATATTATCACAAAATTTCAGCTTCTTAGCTTTTTTAGTTGCGTAGGTGGATGGCAAAATGGAAACACACGCACAGATAAACTTTTGGTAATATGCAAATGAAAAAAGGCATGTTGTCGAGGGGTTGTATGTATGCATATGTATAAGTGCACGTGTGCATAACTGGCTGTGTGTATTTCTTCGGATTTTAGTCACTCACATTAAACTCAGCTATCACAGAAGCTTGCATGCGTCCCTGTGGCTTAATATCGACATCCGTGCTTAATTGGGACTCACGCGCGGGAGATTATGCTAAGTTTTTCCACGGAAAATGATTTCAGGAACTAAACAGGATAGGAAACGGAAATTTTGGCAATTACAATAATTGGCCAACGCACGGGCTGCCCGGCGAGAATGCGTTTTTGCATAGTTCATCGCAGTTTTGTCACTACCGGCATCGGTTCTTCGCAAATGCTTCTAGCTAGACAAGTTAAGACTGGCCCCCAGAACTGGCAGAAAACATCCCCTTAAAATTTCAGCTTTCTAGTTTTCCTGGCTTTTGAGTTAGCAACTTACTGGAAAAAAACTTTCACGGGTCCGCACGCAGGTACGACGCATACCCGATGTCTGGGTTTGAGCTCGTTGAAACTTACTTGGACGGGGAACATCTTAAAACTGCAGTCTTTTAGCTTCTCAGGTTCTCGAGTCATGAATTTACCCGAGCAGAACTTTGGTGAGCCCATGCGTAGGTACCACGCATGACCGAGGGCTGTGTTTGAGCTCGTTGAGACTAATGTGCACGGGGAATATCCTCTTAAAATTTCAGCTTTCTAGCTTTTCTGGTTCGTGAGTTGTCAACTTACCCGAAAAAAATTTGGCGTGCTCGTGCGCGGGTACCACGCCTAGCCGGGGGCTGGGTTTGAGCTCATTAATATCCACTTGGACCGGAGACATTCAGTTAAGATTTCAACTTTCGAGCATCTCAGATCCCCGAGTTGTGAACTTACCCGAAGAAAATTTGGCGGGCCCGTACGCGGGTACTACGCGTACCCCGGACTGGCTTTAAGCTAATTAATACCTATTTGGATGGGGAACATCCCCTTAAAATTTCAACTTTATAGCTTCTCTAGTTCGCGAGTTAGCAACTTACCCGTAAAAAACTTTGGCGGGCTCTTACTTAAGTATCACGCGGGTGAGACCGCCCATTTTGGGGATGGGGGCCCACACGTGCATGTCGATTAAATGCCCAAAGTTTCAGCCCTGTAGCTTTTGTCGGTCTCAAGATAAAAAATCGGTACAGAGGCCCTGCGCACACACAAACACACACAGACACACGCACACACAAACACAGACACATACACACACAGACAATCTCTCGTCAATATGCGTTTTTATGCGTTTTTGCATAATATGCAGATGCGAAAACGCATATTGCGACGACCCCGGTGTGTGTGTGTGTGTGTGTGTGTGCGTCTGTCCAGGTGTTTCAACTCGGCACCCAAGCAAGCTCCGG
>UYRT01000331.1:0-10001 GCA_900617915.1 Gongylonema pulchrum
CCTTTTGATCCTACCAAAAAAAAGGTTGGAAGGGATCCGGAAGAGAGGCTGCCTGGAACACGGGTAAGTTGAGTTGCACAGAACAAATCCGATCCTGTTGCATGCATTTCTGCTGTCCGTTGTATCGCCGGACAGCTCACATTTTTTGCAAACATATAATTTAAATTGCGTGCTGGAGCTCTATCCAGTTGTTTGCTTCTGCGCATATAATTATACTCCATGATCGATGCCGTCAAATTTGCTAACATCCTGAAAATCTATGCTCATACAATATGGTGCCTTTAAAAAACCGATTCTTTCAGATGCATTCGAGTCACCATTTCGTACGTGTCCGCAGCATAATTAGCAGATGCTAACCAGCAATTGTTTTGGCATCGATGATGCCTGAGTTCTGTCCGGATGAGAAGGAAGTTAGCAGGAGATTGTGGCAGTTGGGGCGGGGGAGGGGGGTATGGGGACAAGAGTTGTTGAGAAGCTAGTAAGGGCATTAAGCTTTATTGTAGAGCGTCAAGCAGTGCTAAATTTGATCAGTATGTTGTCCAGAGAATGGTGATAGAAGTTATTCATAGAGTTCGGTGGGAAGAGTACCAAAGCTGTTTCAACAAACAAGTATTTAACTTTGGGATCCACAGCTTCTTGAGTGGAACCCAAACTCGAGCACTTTTTTTTCAAATTCTTCCGCTGTTTAGATCTGTCATAATAATGCTGATAAGCTCTGTAAAATTGTTGAATGATTTCAGTGAAATTAGAAATGATTATTTCAGTTCTGTTGCGATTTCGAAAGCTGATATTTTCGAATTTTGCAAAATCACTGTTTTTGAAAGTTCCTTTTTAATAGGACGTAGATGCGACCCCGCAGGTGGTCTTGTTTTCAAAGATTGGCACTTTTCTCACGCTTGGTGTTTTGTTTTCGCTATGCCTTAAAACACAGCGTGAACATTTGCTAACTGTTTTGTAGCGGAGGAATGGTGAGTGTTGGTCATTTGTGCTCACTCAAGGCTACCCCGTCAAAATGACTCACACCACGTAATTTGAAAATTGTGCACAAGTAGAATTCGTAGATGTGGAATTACACCTCTCCTCGAGGTAATGGTACCACAGCCAACGGGTCAAGGAAGGCGATAGAAACTTAAAAGTTTAGATTGTAAAATGCATATTGGGCCAAGCGCGAAAAATTGTTGCTTACTGGTTCATTAAGCTGCGTATGTTGTTTTATTCTGTTACTATGCATCTTTACATTTAATGACTTCGCTATGAATAAGTTTTGTTTGTCGGATTGACGAGGAGCACAGTAAACAGGTGGTTTTTTTTTCAGGAGGCATATTATCAAGTAATAATTTCCACTTTAAATTAAATTAATTATATTTTATTCATTAGTGGGTGATTGGTAATTTGCCGGAATTTTAGAGAGGGCGAAAACATTCTGGCTCAGGCGAGGATAGAGAAGCAATTTTATTTCATTTCTAATTTTGTGCGATTTTGCACATTTATGCAAATGTAACAAAAACGCATATTGGCAAGAGTTTGCCTAGGTGTGTCTATTTGCGCATTTTGTCACCCACTTTCAACTCAGCAACCAGAAAAGCTAGAAAACCGAAACTTTTGGAGCATGTTTCCAGTCTGCACACGACCTACCTGTCTTAGTATTGCTGTTCACGTACGCTTAGGTGACAAAAGCCGGAAGAAAAAGTGCAAATTTTTTGGCAGGAAGGCGATTTTGGGATTCATACAAGATAGTGAGTTGGAAATTGACAGGGATGTTCTATGTTTCTGTGTAAGCTAATGTTTCAAAGTCAGCTTTAAAACGTACCTAAATCTTGCTTGATCACAAGTAAATGTTTAGTTCAGGAAATACTGTTTCCTGCTCAGTCTGACTGCCAATTAATCCAATAACCGGACTGAGCATAAAGCTGTATTTTTCTGAGGATGCTTGCTGTTCATATGCTGTCCAAAAAGCATAGGATAAGCTTCTGCCTAGGCACGAGTCCTGCGTAACAGGCGCATCAAATATTCAAATTGCAGTTGCACTATCGATACAAGCTATTTCTCTATGTGGTGGAATCAGCAAAAACGCATGGCCACATCAGCAAGCCTGACTGGCCGCCATCTGGATTTTCTATTGCTGAATCAATGATAAACTGGAATTTTTCAAGCGTCATTTAAGAAGAGTACCTCCACTCTCTGGAAAAGTTTTTAATGAAACTTTTGTTTGTTTATTTCCTAATCTCACTGAGAATAACAGAGCAGTAATGATTACTTGCTGCTGACGTGTCTCGCAAATATGACAATTTGTGGTTGAGTATCGAATTTGGGAGGAAATTTGTAAGTTACTAAAAATGCACCACTTTGGTCAATATGTTTAACACAAAATACATTCATTCGAGTCTCTCTCTCTGGTCCTTCCAATTTTTACATTTATTTTACATTCTATTTTCATTTCCTTAAATCTTATTATGTGTTTCCTTATTTCACGATGAAAACCCCATTTTTGAATGCAAATGCAATCAATGATTTGCGCTTGGGGTGATTGATAGATGCATGGATGGCTCATTTAGTTCTTGAAAATTTCTTCCACTCCTTTTTTTTTTCTTTATATTTTCTTTGAAAATCAGCATATACGTGCACTAGACAAGTTCTCCTGTACGATCTCGATCTGAAATACACAGGCAGTGCCATCGGAATCATGTACCACAAAATGATAGCAGAGGCTATCGGAATTGGTACTGCCGCCTGACAACGCATGTCTATCAACCTTCCTCGATGCCGCTCGAATGATTGCATACTTTTTAGAGAAAATCACTTGTTTTTATACAGCGCTCATGAGCTAACAGCAAAGGCCTTTGAGATTTCACTTTTTGGCACGGTCGGAACGACATCCTCTACGTGGCGCTCGCCTAATAAAGAGCCTGGTTACTTGTATGGCCCCAAAAAGCTCTCCAAGTATTCTCTGCTCCATGCTGTCCCTGTCACAGTCAGCGTTCGCTTTCCCGCTTTCGTAATTGGCCACGTTTGGCATCCATGCCTCATTGCTTTGAGCACAATACTATTGAAGAACTACTGTGCACGGTTCTTTCGGTTCGACAGTTTGAGGATATCGACGGTACTGTGAAATTAGCGCCAACCAGCAGTCCTTCGACATGCAGTCCCTGGCTGGAAGATGTGGCACATATTTATTTCTTAGCCAAGGTAGACATAGTTGTCAGATTCTTCCAGGGCAGGGCTTACAATCGCTTAGTATTCCCCCTTCTCGATGCTTTGATTTCCAGACTCATATCCTTCCTTCAGTGAACCAAACTGCTGCGGCATCTTATTCCACGAGGTTTGTTCGCAATAACTAATTTCGCAAAGCCTGACTGTTTCAACTGTTAGGCAGTCCAGCTTTTGAGTCACCGCTTTGTCACAGACCGTGAAAAAATTGAACAATATAGGATCGCCTTGCCCCATGCTCCTCTTGGCTTGCATACGGATTGAAATAAAAGGCAGTGTTACATTTGCTGTATTCATTTCTTTAATAATTGCCAGTTATCCCTTCATCCACAGGAGCTCGTAGCACAGCATTCAGTTCGATGCTATCGAATGCTTTTGCGTAATCGATGAATACGTGACAAAGAGGGTGTTAGTACTCTTTTGCGCGTTCTACATCGGCTGCTTAAAGCGAAAATGTGATCCATCGTGCTGTAATTACTTCGAAAGGCAATTTACTCTCCCGACCGCTGTTCAGTGTTTTGATAGAAACATTTATTTAATATATCCACTTTTACAATGATATCGTTAAACAAAGATATTTATCTGTGATGGAGTAGATGAAAGCTGAAAGCGTCTTCCAAATTTGAAAAAAAAAAGTCCTAAATGAAGCGGATTAATGCCAAATTTATTTGGTTATGGCAATTGGTGCTTGCAAACATTAATTTGTTGGAAAGTGAGCAAAATATAACAATAAAACCTAATTGGTGCGCAAAGAATAACAAAACGTTTGAGAAATGCTACATCTTGGTTGGTTGAAAAGCAAACAGCAGTTCCTACCTGTTAGGACTGGGGGATATTAGTTTTCGCCAGGATAGAATTGGGAGGGTGGAGGTATGGATGATGATAAGTTTCAGCAATGAGCTGTCGCGGATTCACCGCGAAGCTGAGTGCGTCAAAGTATGCAGTGTTTGGCTACACAGTTCAGTGCATAACAAGCACTAAAATTTAAGGTAACAATTCTGGATTTATAATTTCAGTGTAGTACAAGTGTGCGAGATCAAAGACCAAAACACGAGAGCTTAAAAGCCTGCTTTGAACTCGCCTAACCCCTGCACAGAGACAGCCGAATGGCCGCTTTTCCCTTACGGCTTCCATGTTTTAGATAATACGCTTCCACAACCTCGTATACCACTGATTTAACAAAGTTTTGCATTTCCTATATGATCACGCATATGCCTTCCAAGCATTTTTAGGCGAGGCGCTTTTGCTAACGAGCAAAACGCATATTGTCGAGAGGCCGTTCGTCTGTGTGTTCGGAAGCGAGTGAACTTTGTTATCCACTTTCAACTCAGCAAGCAGGAAAGCTGGGAGGCTGAAATTTTAAGGACCGGTGCCCTTTCCCTTGCAGCTTTTTTTAGAAAAAATCAAAACACAGCAAATACGAGTCCTAGCGTTAAACTGCAGCCTTGGGACCATTCCTGCTGTTAGCAATCTGTAAGTTGAATGCAAAAACGCATGATCGCACCGACAAGCCTCGTGGGTTGCAGCCAGGGCTGATTTTTGCAATCTGAAATGTCTGCTGTTCCCGAAGAAGAGCACGTAGAATTTGCATGCATTTAGAATTCTTTGCTTTAACACATCGTACACTGTTTGTCAAAAATTAATTTTAATATTTATTCATTTCTGCACAGTTGATTTATGCAAAAAATTGTGTTTTTCAGGATTATTTTTGTCTGTGTGTATATGTTTTTATGTATTTGCATAAATCCGAATGAGTTAACTTAAGAAACACTGAAACCAGAAAGAAGAAATGGTCCGTGACCGTCCAACAGTCCGTGAATCTTGAAATTGACTTGCTGACCATACCGTGTCCTTGTCCCTATGAACCCAAATCCAAATCTGAACCACAAAGTAAACCATGCTTATATGTTACCCGGGCTGAATAGACTGAAAGATTATCACGATGAATTCTCTTTACGGCGAGGCATTCACTCACTGAACGTCAGCAGCAGTTTACAGCCAAAATGCGTGTCCACGCGTGTTACTCGGTATGCTGCACTATTTATTTGAAAATTCTTCAAAGTCGATTCACTAACCAATAAAAAGAAAAATACAACCAAACTTGGCATCCTTTGACCAAAAGCGCTCCTTCCTGTTTTGGTCACCAATTGTTTTCTCGTCATTTTGTTGAACAAAGCTTTTCGCTGTTTGTTTTTCAAGCGTGCCTTTCGTACTCGTCTGAACTCATCGACAACCTCTTCTGCTGAAATGAACGTCTTTCAGTTTAGTTTATTGCATTTTTCACCCCATTTAGCTGATTTTTGGCTATTTCTGGACGCAGTTGAGAGCGATGCACTCTAGTTTAAGTCACTAAGAAGAAGAGTGCAAATTGTTTTTGTAGAGCTGCGCTTTTGAGATGCTCGTTATAATGCTGAAATTAAAACTCAGGATTGCGCATGAGATTTGTTCCGCTAGCCGGAGCTGCTGAGGTTGCAGGTGCTTTTTGCTTTTCCACCTCCTCCCACTCATCCTTTACTCTTCCTTTCTTCCTCCTTCCAAAAAATAAAAATAAACGTTAAAAGGAAGAAATCTTTTAACACAGAAGAGATTTCAGTAAAACTGACAGTTGTGTGGGTTCCAAGCCATGAAACATTTTAGAAATTCCGCTGTTCTTCTCTTATCTATCTTAAAACTTAGTATTTTTCATTTTAGTAAATTTCACGACTTGTACTATTTTGTGGTCCAGTGAGCTGTTCTTTCGAATTCAAAATTTTAAATGAATCAAGCTCAGGGATTTTATTTGTACATAGATCTTGTTCTGAAATGCTTGTTATGCTAAGGACCGCACCTTGCAACCTAATCATATATGGGAGGGGGATATACCCAGAGGCAGAGGATCTGAGTGAGGATTGCGGAGCTCAAGTTCGCAAACTAAAACAGCGAAAAATAAAGCGGATAAAATGGCTTGGGAAGTCAGTTTCGAAGAGGATTTGCGAATAAATTGGAAGTTTGTCTATTGCAAAACCGAGCTTCACTATGCGCGCTCCCACAATTAGGAGTAACTACAAGTGCTTACCGATAAGTCCACTGCTTGTTTCCTCACACAAATCTGTCCTTTTGAGAAATTCCACTGTGAAGTAAGAGCTATCCAGGTGCCGTGCAGACTTAACTCATGCAAACTTTACGCTTCTTTCCAAATTAAATTATTTGGTTGCGAAGTTTAAAAAAAACCTAAACAGACGAGCATAGTGTATCACCAAAATGCGTTTTTATATTTGAAGAAATATAAAAAAAACAAAATCAGTGCAATTGTACGCAGAAAATAGAAGCACAGTAACAGAATCAGAAATTGCTTAGCCTTGAATTTTATTGCTGTGGACACTCTGAAGGGTCCTGCTCTCAAGCTACAAAATCAACCCAAATTTGGGCGTGTGCTCACTGCTCAGGACAAAGAATTTTGAAACGCTTGTTTTCAACCTTTTTGACCCCGATTTATTTGGTGAATTAATAAAACTGAATTGGATACGGTGAGTAACAGTTGTTGACAAATAATTTTAAAATGGACGCGTTTATTCATCAAGCTGTGGAATAGCTCCAGTGACGCCAAGGAAAGATAAAACTGACTTATGAAAGGAAGGCCGAGCGAACAGTTTGCTCGAACATTACGCTGACCAAATGAGCTAAAATGGGACGAAGAGGTAAAAGCAGTATGGCTTGAGGGTGCTAAATTATGCAGCAAGGCAAAAAATTAATTCGCTTACAACTGCAGCATATGGCTGATAGAAATAAAAGAGATAGTGCATTGTCGAAGAAGCAGCATTTCGATTGGAAACGACAAATTATAAATCGTTTCCTTGTTTTTTTTTTTCATACTGAAAACATGCCAATTAGTTCTTGCGTTATAACGCCTACTAATATTATCAGGAAAATTTTCCTCAAAATGAAATCTAAAAGACACAATTTTGTCGAACGGTTTAAGAAGGCTTTCGACTTAGTGAAACACGCGGTTAAGCTGCTTACCCTCAGAACAAGGGATCGATTCAGCGTACATCACAACATCTTTCTCGATAGCTTTTGTCCAAGCGCATTAAGGCTTCTTGTGAGAAACTGAAAAACCGGAGAGATTTTTTATTGGTGGTAACATATTTCAAGTGCTTTATTTTGCAGACAAAGCTGTGCTTATCTAGGAAATCCCGCAAACGTTGCAAAATCTGTTAACTAAAGTAGTGGTTAATGCGAAGGAAACAGGACTTCAAATGCACAGAGGAAAAACTATTTGGATGAAAGGCGCATGTTGTCTTCATTCGAAATAAGACCCAAGAATAAGTCCATTCAGTTTATGAACAGCTATACTTACTTGGGACAAACAATAAAGATGGATTCATACTGGGTTTAGAACTAAGCAAGCGAGAAAGGCAGGATGGCCAGCCTTTACGACGGTACGAAGCAACAACGACTGTAAAAGTCGGACTTTCGAATCTGTTGTGATGCAAGTATGTTACAGCACTGCTTGCATCACATTAGATTTGGAAATGAAATACGCTAAAAAGAAAAAGTCAGCCGTGACTGAACGAGCTATGGAGCAACAGATTTTTGACAACCTGCAGCTGTGGCCGGGCGGAAGCGGCATTTATCAAGACAATGCGCACTGGAAAAAACAGTTGGGCTGGCCGTTCGGCAAAAATGAGAGATGATGGTCAAACGACACCTTTGCAATGTTAAAAGAACATCAAGGAATACAGCCAATAGCTTTTGTAAAGAGATCTGAGATACAGAACGATAGAGAAAATGTCAGCTGCAGTAACAACGAGGAGAAGTGTGGCAGTTAAACAACAGCTGATCAACCAATCAACGCAAGCAACATGAAGTTCGCAGGGGGCCGGTTAAATAAATACCGTTTTGGTGCCATTTGGGTTCTGTAATTCTTGTTTTGCATCGTATAATTACACCTTATATCGTTGATAACCCGAAAAAAAAATCTGATATTTTCAATGGAGACCAGAAATGTGTAGTATTTATGCTAGATCTGTTCAACTGAAATCAGATTGATAAAAAATAAATAAAAGTGCGATCGATATTCTTACATTTATTTAAGACAATTAGCTGATACAATTTGAGACAATTAGCTAGGTCGTTTTGACCCCGCTAATTGTCTCAAATGATAGCGGGGTCGTTTTGACCATGAAAGAAGTGGTGGTTTCGCTGCAATATCCGACAAAGCCCATTTTCCAAATGCCGATCCAAAATCGTACGAATGCCAACTAATCTCAAACAATTAAACAGAGAGGGCGATTTTCGCAGAGATTTGTAAAGTTTTAAATGGGGCTTCAGTTGTGGCTAATAAATGCGTAATACTTTGCAATTAAAAATTTTCGATTGTTTATTTGGCTTGCATTCACCGGAATCAATAACATCGTGGAAACGCGCAAAAGCAGTAGAGCCTCTTCACGTGTAACTGACACGACCACTGCTCCATCCTCTGACATAATCTCCTTTGAAGGCATTAGTTATTATGCTTAACTGATTTTGATAAATTATTTTACATCTCTCAGACCTTACATTTCAAGTCCTTAATTATGCAGTAACCACTCGCCGGTTCTCGAAGAAGTGATGCGCACGCATCGGACAGGCGTTCGGTATTAACTGAAGGTATGCAGTCCAGGACTGAAAGGCCTGACACAGCTGCGTTCGACATGCGAGAGCATGCCAATGGCATTATTGACAAAGGATGTCCACACTGATTGCCTCAGCGATCTTGGTATCTCCGGCGCGTTAGAGTGTCCATCTGGATGGTGATTTAAACGCTCAGATGAATAAAACGTATAATGTATCTACTAGTAATGTTTCCAGCACCGTGTGGGGTTCTAATCCGTTTTCTTCTTTTGGTGGCGTCAAAATCATCGGGAATGGTTGCAGATTTGAACAAGAAATTGAATATATCGAGCCGGGAAAGGCGGCACTGGGAGGTGCTAACTTTCACTGGAGGGCGATAAACTGAGTCGACAGACGCTAAATTTGTCATTAAAACTTCGTTCTATCCTTTTTATCGACCGTTGCAATTGTATTCAGGCTGACTTTTCCAGCTTTCTATTTGGCGATTTGTTTTTCATTTGTGATATTGACTCATTAAATCCTGAGATTTTCCAGACAAACTGATGATATTTTGCAAATGTTGGCCATATACTGACCCCTAAACTTCCTGGCCAGAAATCACCTCTTGAACGGTCAGTATAGCTCCGAGGCGGCTATGGTTGCGACTGGAGAGAAGAGCCCACTGTTGAAACTAATAGCCAGAAATCAGTTTCTGTCCTTTTTCGTCTTTATACCTGTGACTCGAAATCTGAATTCAGGCTAATCCATTTCTTTGCTTTCACAAGCACTGCTCTGCCAATTCTTTAGAATGCTGAAGCATTCTGAGTTTATTCGTTAATCTTCGTGTCTACCAGTTGTTTGACGCAAGATGACAACCTCATGCTTTATTTCGGATTGAATTTAGAACTGTAGTTTTTCAAATTAAATCCGGAAACGAATGTTGGTTGAGCTGTAGAAAGAGATAAGATGAAAAAAAAGCATTAGCTCTGATGTTTGAATTATAACAGCTGTGCGAACGTCATTTTCGTGTTTTTCAAAACTTGTAGTAAAAAAAATTATCATTTCATATCTATCGAATGTTGACGTAATGCATAATCAGGAGAACATTGATGCCGAGCTTGAGATAACAACTATTCTTGAGAGCCAGAGCTTATGGATTATGGCCACACAAGAGATTATCTTGGGAGATATGTGGCAGAAGAACGGAGTTGAGGAAGTGAGGA
>UYRT01077849.1:4856-41265 GCA_900617915.1 Gongylonema pulchrum
GTGGAAAGTTGCTGGTCCTTGAAAAAGGCCGCACTAGAAGAACTTAATTTGAAATCTTTTAGTCGCACATGAATAGGGAACATTCCCTTAAAATTAAAGCTTTCAGCTTTTCCCGTTCCTGAGTTAGCAGTTTTCCCCTCAAAATTTTCAAGTGTCCGTACGTGAGTACCGAACGGTTTTAAGGAGCTGAATTTGAAGCCTTTTGGTCATACATGAGTAGGGAACATTACCTAAATTATCAGCTTTCTAGCTTTTTTCGTTCCCGGGTTAGTGATTTTCGCGCCAAAATTTCCACGCGCTCGTATCTGGGCCCGAACATTTCTAAACACCTGATTTTGTTGTACATGAATAGAAAACATTGCCATAAAGTTTCAGCTTTCTAGCTTTTCCCGTCCCCGGGCAAGTACTTTTCGCGCCAAAATTTCCACGTGCCCATACTTGGGCCCGGGTGCTTCTAAACACCTAATTTTGGTTGTACAGACGTAGGAAATATTCCTCGAAAGTTTCAGCTTCCTAGTTTTTCCCGTTCTCGGGTTAGTAATTTTCGCGTCAAAATTTTCACGTGCCTGTACTTGAGCCCCGGGCGATCCTAAGGAGCTGAGCTTCAAAACTTTTGGTCGCGCGTGAGCAGGGAACATTCTCACAAAGTTTCAACTTCCTGGCTTTTCTCATTCCCGCGTTATGGATTTTCCCGCCACGATTTTCACGTGTTCGTCCGTAAGTCCCGGAACAATCCTGGGCAGCTGCATTTGAAATCTTTTTGTCACACACGCGTATGGAACACTCCCCTATGTTTTCAGCTTTCTAGCTTTTCTCGTTCCCGAGTTATCAGTTTTCTCGCCAAAACTTTCACATGCTCGTACGCGAGGGCCAGACGTGCGTGAGAGTTGATACCGCAGCCCTGGGGTGGCATTTGGCTGGGGAGCATACTGGTAAAATTCCAGCTTCAAAGCTTGCGTGGTTGGCGAGTTGAAATATCTGGACAGACGAACACACACACACAAACATACACACACAGACAGGATCGTTGCAATATGCGTTTTTGCTGCCTGTTGCAGCGCTCTAGCGCTGCACGGCAAAAAGCATAAAAACTGTACAATTCTACATCCGGGTACACAGTGTGAGGCAGAGGACAACAGAGGAAAAGTCGAGGATTGTTGGATGGGTATTCAGCGTACTTCAGCGTTTAACTGAGCCCTACTCATATGCCGAACATATCTTGTGCAAACCTGATCAGCCGCTACGCTTTCACTAAAAAGTCTGTTTATCATGTGAAGATAGCTTTAGCCATAAAGTTTCACAGGGAGCACGGTTCTGAAATGAGGAACAGCGTGCGCTACTTTTCAAATCTTTATTTCTGAGTGAAAAGGCTGCAGAGTGCATTAGTTACCTTCTGCTCATTGCTCTTACGCAACTGTGGGACCAGAACTCAAAGTTGTGTTGACAGGTGTGTGGTTATGATTGAATTTTTTGCTGCTTATCTGGCTAATTTCTTTGCCCTCTAGTTCAGTTTCTCACATTTATTCTTCTAAAGCGAAACCATTTTGATACCTGTGAGTGGAAGAGAAGGATGCTACTGCATCTCTTCCCGTTATAAAGAAAAATAAAGTTATTTGCAGTCATTGCGACATAGTTTTCTGATAGGCCTGAAGTTGATCCGCTTTCTGAAGTGAACAAAACCTGAATAATTTTAACATATTAAATGCATACATATATCATCATTGCATTACGTTAAGTGTTGTTCACATCCTCCTCATCCCTCACATTCACATTCAAGAGTATCCGAGAAGCATCTGTCTCAGATGCAGTTGTAAAATTGAGCATCTTGTGTGAATTCACCAAAGGATTACAACACCCAGACGCAGAACGGCCAGGCCAACTGTACGAGGTCGAATTATTTCTCCAGGACAACCGACGAGGCCCAACAAACTCCACCCTTCCTTCCTCTTCCGTTCGCCCGCACTCCACGATTGGTTCCTCCTCCTGGGTCAAATTCTAGCACATTCACCGCCCTCCCACCGTCATCGCCACCAGATGCATCACGATTATCATCAGCATCATTAGTATCATTGTCATCATCATCACCGAGACCTCTATTAATCTGCACTTGCTAATTTAACTGTTCAGCTCTCAAAAATTTCTTTTCAAGTGAACCCTTGCATATTTTGTTGGTTTTCCAAGCAGACGGAAATTTTTTTTTTTCGCGTCTTATCTGAAACCGCATGTTCTGGAAAGTCGGGCGCAGTTTGCTGGCTGATCATCCAGATTTGCCGTAACGCTCATTGCGCACCCAGACATCCTTCTTTTGCTGGGCGACGAACTGGCTCTCGCCAGTTAGCCCAGCTCGTACTCTCAGTCACCTGATTGGCAGCTGTGCTTGCTGCTGACATCCAGGCATCTGTCAGAGGTGCTTCTTAACTCGCCAGAAAATGCGAAGCTGATTGCCGCCCTGAGCTGCATTTTGCTGCTTGCTGGCTGATGATAAGGGCTGCGAGAAATCGCCTCGCAGTGAGCTTCGCCAGACACCGCTGCTCAGGGCAGTTGGCGGAAAATGCGAAAACAGCAGGCTTAGGTTACTTTTGTTTTTCGAATTGGCTTTGACACTTTATGGTGGTCGCTTTGCGAAAGAGATTTTCCGGGGGTAGGAGAGTGGGCCGAGGGACTTTGGATCCACTCGTTTCCACAGAGTTGCGCTCCATGCAGCTTGAGTGTTCTCTTAGGACAGCCAACAGGCCGGCCAGCGTTTGCTGCCACTTCGTCGTGAATTCTGTCGCACTCTCCCTCTACAGTCAGCTGTGTGAGAACTCCTGGACTGGGAACTGAACTTCTGCAAACGCGGTTGACTTGTTAGTGAATTCTGTGCTGCGGGAAAGAAAAGCGTCCGGTCCCAAAGAGATTCAACATGTCATTTCGGAAGTGGCCTGGTTCTGAAGACGAATGGCCAGGAGCGGAGAGATGACCCTGGGCTAGCTGCGTCCTCAGGAAACCGATAACTTGGCCGATGTCACGGGTGCCCCAAGGCGAGTTGCGAAGTATAAGCAGGGCACCAGTAATCTCATTAAAAAGCCAGTATGTGGGCATTAGTGTTGCGGGGTGTTCTGGGTCAAAGTTCGCCGAATGCAATGCCAGGAGATCCCCTCACGCACAATTGATTGGTAAATTGGCTTTATATATGTATGTCAATGAAGCCTCAGATTCATTGCAAATATGCACTGATACATGTCAGGATGGGACGAGTTGCACTTCCATGACGAGGGCACTGTTCGGATACCTATCATTGCTTTAAGGTGGGGGTGGGGTAAGGTGAGGTGCTGAGGAGAGCACTGCTTGGATGCCCATGACTGTTCCTAAGTGGAGTGAGGAATGCGCTGAGGCAAAAACACTGTTGGAATACCACCGATCGTTGCTTTTGTCCTTGTTCCTCGACGAAGCCAATTGAAGAAGCGTGACGATGCACATTTTTTAATAAGCGCTGTGTAAACGCTATTTGAATTTTGCTTTTGCAGTTAAAAGGTGACGTTCACAGGCAGTTCCCAGACGTCCAAGTCACTTACTGGTGGCCCTCGTATCAAAGCTCACTCTTTGCGATCCCCCAACGCAAACGTCTGCTTTACATTGTTGCTGAGGCGAACTCTCTTGAGAAGGCGCATATCAAAAGCTCTAGGCGTGGAAGGATTAAGAAGCAAAAAGACGGAGAGGGAGGACAGAGGAATAACAAGGGGGAGAGAGGGAGCGACGGATTTTTGTTTTCTGTACTCTCAATAGCGATATCCCCTTTGTTTTATCGTCATAAATGTCTTGAGTTATTTTCTTATTCTTCATAGGGTGTCTTGAGTTTTTCTTATTCTTTTTTGATATTGATATGAAGTGTTGCACTTTGGTTGGATGGTGCAAGGTCAGAAGGTGAAAATTATAAAGTCAATCTAAATTTGGGTTTGAGGTGTAGGACAGGACAAAGCAAGGTCTGCTAACCGATTTCGTGCTTTTTGATCCGAGCTGCCTACTAGGTTAGTTTTTCGAAATTTCCAGTAACTGGCTTAACTAAAAATTTTGCATAAATTCGAGGCGAAGTCGCAATATACGGCTGAGCTTAAAAGCTAGTTCTGTAACTGCATAGGTTCTTTCATAATGCTTAGATTGTAGTTCACTGTTCATTAAGTTATAAAATTAGTCTAAACATGAACCTGAGGTCGTCGTAAGTCAGAACACACTAACGATTGCAACCTAATTTAAAATTTTTTGATCGAAACTGCAAAAAGAACAGTCTGAGAATTTCTAGTTTGTAACATTTGTAGCCACCAAGATATGAAATTAATCGGTGCGTGGAAGAAGTCAAAAATTAGGCAACAATAAAGACTGAAAACTGATTTCTGCTTACTACGGACTAAAAATAATCTTACAGGATTTGACATACATCTCTCTTGGTTTCTGAGTCGTAAAATTTGAGTTTCTTTGGGTTTGGACTTGTGGTTACGGGTTAGGACATGGAGATTAGAGGTGATTTCAGGTGTGTGGCTTCACAAAAAGTTACCTCTATGGAAACACGCACAAAAACACACTTATAAATACACATACATGCATACGTAAATACACACATATACATAAATACACACCACACACACAAATACGTACATACGCATGCATACTTCATTTTGGCTTAACGCTTTTTTATTCCTGAACCCAAGTAGTAATATTCACCAGCATTTCTGATGCGATCATGCGTTCTTGCAGCCTGAAATTCGCCAAATCCTTGTGCGAGGCGTCAGCATGCGTGAAAGCTGCTTTTCGCACTCCACAGGATCGAACACTATTCCAATAAAATTTCAACATTCTTGCCTGTCTGATTGCCGATAGAGTTAGATAACGATACCTTTACAGTTTGGAAATTTAATATTTCCGTAACGGGGCGCATGCATAAGCAAAGACTCATTTTACGTTTGTTGCACATAAAAAAAGCTGTTTCCTGCTCATACTGATTACCGAGTTAGTTGTGCCAACTGTGTCTCAAGCTAAATTTTCACTTGCACGCGTGTGAGGTCTAGGCGTGCTTTCATGATGGATTTGAAATATTTAGGTCGCACATAGGTAGAGAACATCCTCTAAAAATTTCAGCTTCCTAGCGTGTCTGATAGAGTCAGGATGCTCTAATTAGCTTAGTTCCTAAGTTAGCATCTTGTCAACAGTGCTTCTATTAAAACTGATGTGTTAGTACGTGTGACATAGGCTTTCGCGTTAGCTAAATGAAAATCTTCGGTTCATACAAAGACACAGAAAATCCCTCTGAAATTTCAAATTTTGTCTGGTTTCCAAACTTCTTTTCCTGTCTTTGCGGCATCCATATGTGAGGCCTTAAGGAGGGTTACACATGAGTGGGAACATGCTCCATAAGTTTCCGCTTCTTAGCTTCTTTGTTTGCTGAGTTGGAAGTGGGTGGCAAAATGCGAACACACACATGCAACCTCTTGCCAATATTTGTTTTTGCACTTACATAAGTGCGCAAAAACGCTTAAAAATGGGATAACATTGTTGTTGTGCTCCTGTAACATCGTATGTAGTTGTGCTATTAGGAAATTTGCTGGCTCTTTTATCTGACTTCGGACTTGAATATTCTTCTTCAGGCAGTACTGCTATTCTCTCTGCAGCCGAGCACGTCTTCGATGTCTTGGCCAGTAGGTTTGCTTCATTTTACGCGCTAAATCCCTTTGGAACATCTTGCACACAGTCCCGGTTTACCAGAAGCCGCCTTTGCGATAAGCGGTGAATTTGTATGGGAATGCGGCTACCATCCGTCTGGCGTTAATCGAGCGCATAAACCACAGTTTCCAGCCTGAAGCTGTGCTTCTTTGTCAGCATCTGATGAATATTGTGCATCAGCGTGTATTACCTCCGGCGAAGAAACGGCCACTGACGTGAGGGAATAACGTGCTCCAGAGAATGCTCGTATGTAGGTGAATTCAGCTGATACTGCGGCGACAAACTGTCATAATAAGGCTGGACACAGATACGTTCAGCAATTCTCATAACAACGGGGAATGCTGCGAAGATCAATTAGTGTTTAACAGACTAATCGATTTTCACAGCAGTCTTTGGGAATGAAGCAGAATGTCCAATAGTACCAGATATGATGGTAGCTAACGGTCATCCGCTTCACGGCCATGAAACATCGACTTTGTTTTATTCATCCAGTGACATACATGCAGGTCTGTCATCGTAAGTAGTACTGTAGAAAGGTAAACAGTACTAGCGGTCAGCTTTGTTGCAGTGATATTCAGAGAAGTAGCATTTTTTGCCTATGGTAGTTACACTAATTTCGTTGGGTTGATTCAGCTTAGTCGAGAGAGTGAACAGAATTGCATTCGTTGTGAACAACAAGAATGTGCGAAATATCCCAGGAAAATGACTGCTGCAGACAGACAAAGGGAACTTATTAGATGAGTACGTCGCTCAGAGCAATAATAAGTTCCTGTTTTTCTCTTGTCATACTGCGAGGAGAGTGCCAGCGACGTAGAAAAAGTGATAGAATTCGGGAGGCATTAAACAAGCAAGAACATCATTAGTCTCTGTCTGCTTACTGAAATAATCGTTAAGACAGGGCTGTCAGTACAGTCGATTGTCCAATAACTATTGTTACCAATTGTTGGGAAGGCGAGGGAAGAGTACTTCTGAGCTGAGCGGCAACCTGAAAGTCGCTTTAAAGACGGTCTTTTAGCGCTAACTTCATAAAAGAGAGTAAAAGGTGAGTTCTTTTAGGTATTCCTGAGAGGCTGTTCATCAAGCTAATGTTGTGACTGTCAGCAAGGTGTTCCAAATGCTGTAATGAGAAATTCAGCGTGCGGAATAATGGCTGACTAGCGCCTTTAGTTCTTATTGAAACTTCATGATCCCATTCAGTCATGCGTTCCAAAATCAGAACGGTGTTGTGCGACTGCTTGGAGACAAGCTGTTTGTTTGAAATTTGCAGATTTTATCTGGGGCGGTTGCCAACAAATTCCAAACTTTTCTGCATCCTCACCACAGTCTGAGACCGCGATTTAGCCTGTTGCAGGTGAGTATGGACTTGAAATTACCGCTAGATGAAGCGGGTGATTTTCACAGAATAGTTTAACAGCAATTTACTGATGCTGGTACATGTACTATAAGCAACTGGCCACATTATTTTCGTTCTACACATTGCAGCCTTTTTCCAAGCGTAAATACGGAATTTAGTTTTATGTTGTTTCAATGGTTGTTAGACTTCGCATTTCATAAAGTGTGGCTAGAATTCGTATTTGCAGCTTACTTCATTCTGGAGGTGTCTCAGCCTGTGTATTAGGTCGTGAGGTGACGATCACCTTTTCGCAAGAGGTTGAGAACTCAAATTTGATTTCCAGTCATTTAGCTTTCATAGTGTTCCCCGTTCTAAATCATGAAATTAACCCGGATTCGTGCAAGGAACGAAGCAGCATTGAAAACTGTTTTCTGGTTATTCATTTTTTTTCACCCCTTACACATGTCCATCAGTCTCAAATTTCCATTGCAAAATTAGTGTGAATTAGGGCCTGAGACCTCATATTAAGACCCATCAAGTTTTGAAATCTGCTATCAAAACATTTTTTGACTCACTTTTTCTGGTGGACTGAATTGGCAGTGTTCTGAATTCATGGCACAGATTATTGTTGAGTTTTAGTTTTAATTAAAATCTAAGTTTAAAGATGAGCACCTAGGAGAGAAGATAATTTCCAGTTCTTGGGGTGCGGAAACCTTCCGGAACCTTGCTCAGGTTCTCCAGATTTGTGTTATGCAGTCGTACAGTCTCAGCTGCACCTGATTCGCCACATGTTTCTTCTTTTCCTGAGTGATACAAATACCATGATAAGCTTGCTCTAATAAATACCTGTTTACTCGTGAAAAAAATGCCATAAAATGGCATCATTTTGAACAAAACAAGGAGGAAAATTTTAGAGAAAAGAAGGTAAAAGTGTTGGAAATCAGACAACACGAATGTGCAATACTTATTACATACTGTTTTTTTGAATTTTTACTTGCAGAGGTAAGGCTCCATCTGAGAGCTGACTTCTGCAAAAAGTACTTAATCATGTGTTACTACTTCAAAAAACTACTGTCCACCTCTTGCTCATTAACCATAGCTATGTAATTTTTACTCTTCCTCAATTCGTGGTTCCTTTGACCCATATTACATCGCTTGGTGGTCAGCCTTTTAACGATCCGAACATTCCTTTGATCTCCTGAACGGATTGCCAGCCCAGTGAATCTGCCTTTAGGAGCACTGTGACAAGGCTTTAGACACCCAGAGATTCACCAGTGTGTGCTGAGCGTCACAGCCTCGTCCCCAAGCGCTGCCACTCTCAGATCATACCGAAGTGTCTTGCCATCTGAGAGTTCTGTATAATGCAAAGGAAGGGATGATTTTTAATCCGGCTTTATCTTAGATGAGGAAACGTAAAAGGGAAAAACGATTATCTTGGATAAGCATTCCCAGTAATTACTCTAATTCGTTAATTATATGTCTGGTTCACTCAACTGATTTTTGGATATTAGGTAGTTTTCCAGTATGTCCTGGAGTTATTAGTGTGTGAAAATGGCGCCATAGTAATCGTTTGGGTGCAATGGTGTCGATTTTTTACTGCAACAACATGCATATTTTGGACACTAATCCGATAGTCTTTCGTTTACCTGAATTATCTCAGTCGGCTTGACAGGCAGTATTGCAAAAATGAACGATTGCACACTGAAGTGCTACATTTTTATGCGTCTTTCCTGTGCAGCGCGCTGCTACAGTGAGCAAAAACACATATTGTCAAGAGGTCCTACGTGTATGTGTGTGTGTGAGTGTTCGCGTTTGTGTTCGAAAAGGAATGGACTTTGTCACCCACTTTCAGTTCAGCAACCAAGAAAGCTGGGAGGTTTAGGGTCATATTCCCACCCCATTTGTCACTTCGCTTATACGTGTCCAGATCTCGCGTACAGAATCCCGAAAAAAAGTATACAAATTTCTTTGGCGGGAAGCGATTTCGTGAACCAAACAAGACAGAAAGCTGAAAGGTTGCAGGGATATTCTTTGGCATGTATGAGCTGAAGTTTTCATATTAAGCTTTTTGTGCACGCTTATACCGCGCTTACGGCCACGTCAAGTTTTGCAGTTTGGCATTGTGCTTTCGCGAAAACTAGCTGGGGGAACAGTAGCTTGAATTTTGTCAGAATATTTATTGTTCATATAGGAAATTTTATACCTAAATTGAGTTTCGATTTGCACTTGCGTCGCGACTTAGGGCGATTCAAAGATATTCGTAGCGAAGTAGATATTTCGCTCACTAGGCAAGCTGCGGAGCTGAAATTTTCCAAGGTTATTCTAATATTCACGTGTGAATGCAGTTCAGTTTGGAGGTGAAATTTTCTGTACGGAAACATGACAAATACTCAATTTTATTGCAGAACTCAAAATCTAGTGCATTTGCAGATTCCATAATCTTCTTTGGAGTTCCTTCAAATTTTGCATTTTTTTCAATGAACGAATATTCATCGGAAAAACGACCGGGCTTCATGCAAAAACTGGTAATCATGCACGCTGGAGATCCATGCGGCTACATAATGCAAAAACTTCATCCCAGCCTCCGCCGTTTCCTCCTGCATGCAGAAAGAGGCCAAAACACAGCCAGTGTGAGTCAAGCGTTAAACTACAGAGCATGAACCATTCCTGCTGTGACTGATCTCCAAATTTAGCTCAAAAAAGCATGATCACAAGCTTGATGCGTTGTAGTTTGGGTTTCATGGTTGATAAATACTTTTTGAAACCCTTACTGGCGTGTAAAAAAGTGGCAATGTTGTGGTGCTTGCGTAAGATGCATTAAAACACACTGTGTCAACATGTAATCGTTTCCGTTTGAATTATTCGATAGTTAATTTCATTATTATCACCGTGCTTTTCATAATAAATGCCATTAAGCTGGATGATAGAAAATTTTAACGAAGTAATGAGATTTCATCAAAGACAAATTCCACTTGCCAGTATTGCTCGAACACATTCAGTGGGGACTGGTTGGAACGCACAGATTTCAGACTTTACGCACAAAAAATTTAAGTACATTTGAATGAAATGGACAAATATCGCCGACTCCACTAGCATGAAATCAAATGGACACTAGCCGAAGATCAGAGCAAAGCGTGGTTTGACTGCAGCGAGTACAGTTTTTATGCGTTTTTTGCATTTATGCAATGTACAGACACACTGTCTGTCTTTCTGTATGTGCAGCCGTACCGATTTTTCATTTCGAGAGCCAGAAAAGCTACAACGGTGAAATTTTGGCAAAATAATCTACACGCATTTGCGGGCTCCTGTCCCTAAAACCGTCGTTCTTGCTCGAGTGTTTCTCACGTACAGGGGCGTGAAAAGTTTTGGCGGATAAGTTGCTAACTCGGGAACCAGAGAAGCTAGAAAGCTGAAATTTTAAGAAGATGTTACCTGTCCACTTAGAACCTAAAGACTTTAAGTTTAGCCTTCGGGTGTGCATAGCTCTCCCGTACGGGCCCGTGAAAGTTTTTGGGAAACCAGAAAAACTACAAAGCTGAAATTTTAAGTGATTGTTTTCTATTACAGTCATGGCGATCGGTCTCAATTTTTTTAACTGGTAGCGTCCGCCTAAAAGCAGTGCCGTTAACAACAAAAATTTGCGAGAGACTGTGCAAAAAAGGCATTTTCGCACTGGCAGTCTGTTAGCCAGTTTTTGTAACTTGTCCTCCTTTCAATCATGATGGACTTGTGCTGTGGCCTGAAATTGTGCATGGTGTCGCGAGAGAGAGTATAGAGGACTCGAAATTGCCGCTGGAAGCAATGGTCTATGCAGAAATTGCTTTAGTTGTCACTTATTTTGAGAATCCTCTTTCCAAGCAACCAAACCGCGCATTTCAGAGATACGGATTGTCTTACCAGTAGGAAGCCACTGCAACTGAACTTCCTCTGGACTCAGACAGCGATCCACTTGGGGCAGTGGAATGCAGGAGAGGTTGTCAGCAGTTGTTCTGAAGCGCATGGCCTCTAGCTGCTGCGGGAAAGTAAATAGCATTAGCAGTCATGCTGGGTGAAATGTGCCAGCAATCAAAATCAAATTAGCCGCTTTAAGAGCTATATGGCAAGTAGCGAAGGCAAGTACTACCAGCCCCAGAAGACATCTTTTTTAACCTACCACTCCAGCCCCAACACCATGCTATTAGGACACGTTAGTGAAGGTGCTGTGCTCTGTACATTTGCTGACATCACGTGTGGATGTGCGTGTCCTTGACGTACGGGCGAGAAGGAGCAACCTGATTTTTATCCCATAAACTGGAGCATCTTATTTACTGAGGGGATCAGATGGCAGAAATGAATGGTCACAAAGTTTTCCCGATGGAGCATAGGGAAATGAGAGAAAAGTAAAATTTAAACAAGGAAGTTTAAAAAAACTGGCAAATGGGAAATAAATCAGCCATCCACAGATCAGCTGTTATACATATCACCCTAATCGATAAAGCACTTCATGGTCTAAGAGTGGTCTAAGAGGAATATTTCCAAGGTTGTAATGCCCAATACATACTACGAACGTCTCGGGACTGTTAAACCTTACTGAATGCTCCTGCTCCCGTCAGTGCCTGGATCCCATCGGGACCTTTGGCTTTCCAGGGCTTTGCACGCTTGAGGACACTTAGGCTAGTTAACTTTCGGGAGACGAGACAGACGTTAGGTTCAACAAGCTGACCACCAGGCGTACAACATTGGCAGAGCAGTCGGGCTGTTGCATAGCTAGAAAATCAAATCATGAGTTACAGTTGATCCGAATATATGTATATATATATATATATGTATATATATATATGTATGTACATATGTTCATATATATATATTTGTTAACATATGTATATATGTTAACAAATGTGCTTTTGTGTGTTATGCTACTGAGTAACTTTGAAAACATTAACGGGTTTTTTTTTAAGTGCAGTGGGAAGATAACCTCGGTAGTACTACAACATTTTATCCTATTTGGAATTCAAATTTCAAAAACGTTATAATAGCATCAGTGGTAAAGCTTTCAAATTTAACCACTGTTCGGTCCGCAGAGGTTAAAAATGCTAAAACTGTGCTCTTTGTGTCGCGCTGTAGACGATACCATCTCGTTCAGACTACTTCCACACCATCCTTCTCTCTTTCGAGCAACTTGCAGCTAACAGATACCGTTCCCCATCGTAGTCGTCCCCATTGTTCTCCAGTCCAAGAACCTACTGATTTATGGAATTCCAGGACCCCATCCATCCTCGCCCGACTGCCTCTCCCCTCATTTGCGCAATTGTTATTGCCTTTGAATAGATTGGTATCTGTTGCCAAAACTTTTCCATTACCTTAAAATTTACAGCCCTCTTCATCTGGTCATTTATTTATTTTATCGGTTTTTTTCGTTGGAGAGCTGATTTATGACTCTTTAACTTGAACAACCCAAGAAATGCTCAGCATGAAGCAATAATTTTTGCGCATTACTGGGAAGAAGTGCATACGTAGAGAATTTTACCCTCATCATTCATCATCATCAGGGACATCGTCAGTAAAACAATTCTTTTCGTATCAGCTCCCGTCACTAAGAAAAGTGATTAGCAGGGAGTCAAATGTAAATCACAGCAGCTTCTGAATATACGAATCATTAAAAGATGCAGATTTGAGGGGCTTATCACTTTCTTCTGTCACTGTTGTGGACCCAGCACTTAGGTGCGCTGCACATACAACTACCTCAGAACTCCAAGCATTTGGTCGGAGCGGTCTCGGAGAGCCAGCTGCCTGGCTGTGGTAAACTGCCTACTACAATGGTCGAGTACCATACGGAACAGTTTGTCAGCAACGTACCGGACTTACAGCGGATGCAGTTGAGCCTAGTCCAGTCATGTGGTATGATCATGCGTTTTTGCAGATTTATGCAAATGCAAAAACGCATTTTGTGTCGACCTATGGTGTGTGTGTGTGTGTGTATGTTTGTGAATGTGCGTCTGTCTGTCCAGTTTCTTCAACTCAGCAACCAGTCAAACTTCGATGCTTAAATTTTGCCAGTGTATTTCCTGGTCAAACACTATTCTAGGACCAACTGTCACTGACGTTAGAGCCCCATATCTAGAATCATGAAACTTTTGGCTGGAAAAATTCTAATTCGGGGATTAGGTAAGCTAGGAAGCTGGAATTTTGAGAAGATGTTCTCTGCTCATGTTCGATTTAAAATTTTCAAATTCAATTCTTAAGTAGGCCTGAGTGTTTTGGTGGGAAAATTGCTAGTTTGGGAACCACTCGTACAGTTAACGGCCTAATGGCTTCAAGTTTAGCACAAAAACGCTTGATCGCCCGGCGCCTCGCGGTTTAGGTTTTAGCGTTTGGACGCACCGTTTGACAACTGAAGCCCAAAAATTCTGTGGATATTTCCAAATTTTTTGTTACTTCACCATCCACCAGACTCTGACGTTCACCTGCATGCTAAATGCACGCATCCGAGCGTGGTCAGAACCATGAAAATCTTCGACGGCTGAAGATTTGTTCTAAAATTTCTTCTTACTGAAGGTGAACAGTTGTTTTGTTCCGAGGTACTGAAATTCGTAACCCCATTTCTGTGCCGGCTGAGCATCTGCTCCCCGCATGTGGTCAACAAAGGATCAGCTACTAAGGCAAGACGATCCCAGTGTCCATTTCATTTCATTTATCCGTTCATCCGTCCGGTACCTCTTGCTCTGTGTGTGTATATGTATGTGTATGGCTGTATTTCAATGAAGTGCTCCATTTTTCTTGTTTCTCTTGCATGTGTTCCTCTATTCGTTGCATGAAAAAAAAAAAAAACAAACAAAACATACTGAACAGGAAAATGAAGGCAATTCAGTGAATGAGTCGAAAAATATGCAAATTGATGAAAAAGTGAAACCGATTTTGAATTTGAAATTGGATCGTCGTAATCTGCGAACGGACGTCATGTGGGGTTCCAAAGAAGCCACGTTCAGCTTGCACAGTCTCTTCCTCACCGTACCTTTTTTCACTGAATGCTTTTTGCAGCGGTGAATAATGGAAAATGCAGGAGATGGAATCATAGAAATTGAGACGCATTTCTAGCTATCCTTTATCTTGATGCCTGATTTAGCGCACTGTTCGGTGGCACCACGGGAAGCGCACTACCTCCATCACCAGCAGCAGCGGCATATGGCACGAATAAAGCAAAAACGTTAGAATTCAGTTTGCTCACTTGGCTGATGGCAGTGGGAGAACACTGCAGGGCAGTTGAGAGCTGTGGCGCGCATTTGGCTCGTTTTGCACCCTGCATATCTTTCCACCTCCCCCCAACGTGTAGCGTCATGGTGCCTCGACTTGTCGCTTCATTATCTCCTCAGTGATCAGTCTGGCTTTTACATTAAGTCATCACACTCTTCTCGCATTAGCAATAGGTAGTATACGGTGATCGCTTCTTGTATTGAGGAATTGTACTGGGGCAGAATCCGTGGGCACAGGAGGCTCGCCGACTCAGTTTAATCGGTTCTGTTGTGCTCAGTCTGGACACCCGAGTGGATTCCGGCATTCGTTCTACTTCTATTACTGCGCGTGTTTTTAGCATAGCCGTCAGCATATGCAGTTATTTGAATGCTTCAGACAACTTCATCAGATATGCTGCTTCCCGTTTTACTGTCATTGTCCCGAGAGACGCACGGGCTATGCTAATGTCTGATTTCCCACGCCCACGGCCACCGGATGTGCTCCATTTCAATATGTGCAGCAGTCCTAGCACCGATTCTTAAATGCATTATATTTTGAAGTGCTGGAAACACAGATCAGTATTTGGGGAATGTATTTCAGTATGGATTTGAAACTAGAGTGATCGTTTAGCGATTTCATGACTACATGGCCATACAGTCAGCACGAATCGGTCTCGTTATTGTTTTGCCCGCAGCAGCCCAAACTCGCACCTGTTATCTTCTAATTCTTGGGGATACTGTAAATCCATTCTCATCCCAAAATATACCTTTCGCTTAGTAACTACACTTTTCTGAATCACAGCATGTTTTACCGCTTTAATCCATGCGAATTCAGTTTATGAAATCGGACGTTTTTTTTTTTTTTACTCTGGATGGCGTTTGATTCGCGAGGTTGCCGCACTGCACCAGAACATATATTTATCTCTTCATCTCTGAAAGTCACTAGCGTTGTACTTCATACGCAAAATACCCGGCCCTTTTCTACTCTTCGCTGTCTGCCGAGCAACTGAGTTTTGACTGTTACTGGGCTTGGGCAAAAAGTGAGGAGCCAAACCAACTGTAAACCAACTCTTACTGCCTTAAAGTGTATCACTTCTCCTGGCCAGTAGAGCCTTCGTCGTTGTGCATGTTAAGTAACGATTAACCATTCAGCCGACTTGAACCAAATTTAAAACAAGAATAGTTCTTCGGATCATTACAGAGCACCATTCCTAATCTTTGTCACGTAGTGCTGCTCTTCGTCCCATTATACCAGAATGCTAAGGCGCTTCGAAATCTCTACACAAAATCTGAGCAACAGTCGGATGGTACGCTTTGCTGTCAAGGAATATTTATTTACCATTGTCCAGAAGTACATCCTCTTTCTTCATGAAACACCTTAGTTTTTGTTGTCCTTGACAAGCTTTCCTTGGTGTTCGGAATGCTTGAGATGTACTTGAAAGAGCTTATTTTTCTTAAGTCCGGATCTACTTTTAATTCGATTTCTAACTGGTGGCGTAGCTGCAGAGCTGCTGCTCGTGAGCAAAGCAATGAAACTGTTCGCATATTGCGCTAAAATGTTAGTATTGCAGCTCGATGGCTTGTGAACATCGCTTTGTTGTAGCATTGCAAATTTCAGTTGTTTGGGCGCAGTTAGTTTCACTAGCATCCCTTCAAATTTTTGACCAGCGCTCGTTTTCGAAATTTTTTCTTTTGTCAGATTTTTGCGAAAATTTTCGAATTTTGGCTTTTCGGGCATCTCTGCAAGGTCGCATATTTCATTATGTTCCGATCCGCAGGAAATTCGCTGCTTCGGGTGTGACAAGGCAAAAAGTCGGGTGTCTATCCAAAATATTTGAACTTCATGAAAATTGCCTTTTTAGGTGTAAAACTGAATAGCACCATATCGAATAAGCGGGCGAATTGCATTAATACTTGATGTCCAGTATGCTTGATGCCGTTGTCAACTGCTTCACATACTTCACGATTTTCAGTCCTGTAGTCGATCCTGCAGCTTTAGTCTCGCTGGCTCTAACGCGCTGCTTGCAGATGGGTAGTTTGGATGATATCTTTTTATTCCATCTGTTGTACAGTCAGGCATTCTAACTGTTTTTTGCGATGATGACTTACTGAAACAAAAGGACGCACTGTTCCGCGCATGCAGTAAAAATGCCAAAATCTCCATTTACCACGAAAAGCGGAAGGAAGAAAAATTAAGCTCAAGGATCTCCTTGACAAAAATAAAGAATTAAGGATGAGGCGTAAAATTTATTGAAGGAGACGTGAAATTTAGTCGAAATAGCGAAAATTAGCTGCGAAGTGTTATGTTGCGTCAGAATGCAAAAAAAATAGGTTTAGGAATCATCTTTGTTTTCGTTTCAAGTAACACATAAAGAGAGAAAAACTGCTCTTAATGCTAGATGGGACAGCTGGTCTATGATCATTTGTTCATGATTCGATGGTAAATTGGTACACCGCATGCCAGCGAACTGAAATACTGAGACACTTGTATGCAACCCTCAAAAAAAGGGACCATCGACAGTCTTGGCAGTAGGTGGTTGTCGCTAGCACATGCTACCATTCGAGTTACTGCCAAGTGCTTCCGTCTCTCATGAAAGGCGAACACGGAAGGGTTTCTGACTTATGTAATGCGTTAACGTTCCGCAGATAGTTGTCCAAATTGTCCGTTAGCAAAGCGTTTGGCATTGTAAAAAAATATGTTGCAGTGTTTGTCAAAAAATCCTTCGTAACGTATCAACAGGAATGCAAATTCATTATATGAAGTATACAGCTATATACTGCTGAAACAGGTATTCTGTGTTTTGTCGTTTTTCGCTGCTTCATTGGCAAATCTTTCTGTTTCTGAAAGTAAGTACTTGCTCACCTTAAGTTTCTCAGAAATTTGTTTTTTTTTCTCAGAAATTTGTTTTTTTTTACATGAGTTAAAAGTTGCTTTATTTGTCCTCATTTGAGTTGAAGGTTGATACACACATCGCAATATCAATCTGAACTGAATTGGTCTGTGTCAGAATAACGCGCTACGGTTTTACGAATTTCAGTGCAGTTTGTAGAAATCGTTCCCTAGATCATTTTCTTAGGCGGGGCAAATCTTGACTGACACGGCTAAGCAAGAGGAAAAAGTTCGCCTCTTCGAATAGAACGAAGGGGGTGCCTAAAAACTCACTGTAAAATACTTCAGTAACATTTAATTCAAGTAAACAAATCGCCACTTTTTGTTTTCTGCAATAAAGTAAAAATTGATTTTCAGACCATTGCGATCGTATTAAATTGAAGTGGAACGTTCGGGGGAAGAGGAAAAGTAGTCGGATCTATTTTCCGTAACATCAAAGCAAACGTAGTAGAGAGCAATAGAGCATGGATGATTTATGGAGGATCCAGAATTCGAACAAAGCGATGATGATGCCACCACCATCCTTCTCATCTAATGTTCATGGCCAGTGGATGTATCCGTCAACAAATCTTGCGGAAATCCCGATAGAACTCGGAAACATCCCAGGGTCTGCGCCAAGAAGTAGTGGTATTGCGGGACTTTCCTATTCACAGCCGACAGCCGTCGTTCCTGCTGCTTCGTCGTCGTCTTTATCCTCCTGTGGCCAGCAGCAGCAACGAGACTTGCAGTTACCAGTACGCAGTGATCGTCCCGATACGTCATCTTCTAATGATGGTGCTAAGGCGAATGGCACTTCTGAAGTGAAAGTTGAGAATAAGGAACTTGGTGCAACGCTGACTACACACGTTTGTTTTAATTTTTGCTCGTCTTTTCGTAGCTCTTGTTTCATTCATTCTGTGGCACACGCAGCCCTGGACCGAAGGCCTACCTTAGCTGTGCTTGGCGTGTAGGTGCATCTAGATAACACTCTCAACATCGAATCCTCACACCGAACTGGTAATTGCAGTAAGAACCTGAAAAGCAGCTCCCTTTCTGCGGTTTTGTCAGAAAATGGCATGTGATAACAAAGCTCTCTAAAGTGGCAGATTCATTGCCTTCTATCCTGAAATTAAAAAATTATTTCGAAAATTTCACTGTATTGCGTCCCCTCGAAACCATCCTGGTATACGTTATCATAAACCCGGAAGGATGCGGTCGGTACGCCAGCAGCGGCTGCACCTGCTTCACGGTTCTCACAACACTGTGCTTTATACGGCCAGTTGAGGAGGACGCAAGTGCGAATAAAAAAC
The DNA here is from genome assembly GCA_900617915.1 of Gongylonema pulchrum. Taxonomy (NCBI): domain Eukaryota; kingdom Metazoa; phylum Nematoda; class Chromadorea; order Rhabditida; family Gongylonematidae; genus Gongylonema; species Gongylonema pulchrum. The sequence goes on from UYRT01077849.1 coordinate 23,271, forward strand.
AACCATAGGCTACTTAAGCGGCTGGCTCTTACTTTTACACCCAGTTTTGATAACAGTTTTTTACTGTTAAAACAGAGAGTTTTTGTGTAATCGTTTGATAATGAAAATTAGTATCTGTTACGTTCGGAGGACAGTAAGCATTTGTACTTTGTAACGCGGCTGTGTGCCGCAGCTCAGCTGAACTGACGCTGAAGAATCAGCCAATCCCACTACGGTTCTGTGATTCATCTCGACGGCTACTGTCATGCAGACAGTGCTCAGCTTGCTTCTCAGGCAGCTCACGGCAGTGAGGACCAGGATAGACGGCGGTGCACGCGTCGGTGAGATACATTACCGCTATAGCGACGAACCACTCGACATTTCATGCCACTTTTAAATATTTGTGGAGGGAGAGGGTAAAGTCCATACTCGTGGACCAGTGCTGATTGAATGATTAATGTTGACGAATGACCTCTGCTCTCGCGGTCAATGTGATGCCAGTTTATCATGTTAACTTCTGATTAATTAGACTAATCTCAGTTCCAAAAAATGAGCGCAATTAAGATTGACGGTGTCACGATTATATCATTTGTCTTTCAAAAGTGCTTGTTGGGCCCTTGGCCCAAATGTGTGTGTGTGTGTGTGTGTGTGTGTGTGTGTGTGTCTGTGTTTGTGCGATTGGATGACAGCTGGATGGATGTGAAGTGACTTGTGCGTCGACGGGATGAATGGATTATTGAGTGAGGTGATGCGGGCTACTACTGTTGAGTATGAGTGATACGTATCAGCTTTTCTCATCTTTATTCAGTTGTTCAGTTTTCAAATCCGCGCACACTGGCTGGCTTACTTCGGCTTACACGCATCACCTTTATGAATTTGAGCGGGCCACTTGCCAAAATATAACTTACGCGCGCACAAACATACACATACACAAACGCATACATGTGCACACACTACACCTATCACTCACAGCACACACACACAACCTACGCATGCAACATATACACAAATAAACATAAACACACATACACAGACGCCGTACGTTCAGTATTCTCACACACACAAACACACCCGCGTAGTGTGTGCGTGTATGTACACGCACACACTGCGCGTGCCTCACACACATCACACACACGTACGCACATCGCACACATAAACACACCTACCCACACGGGTAAGCATAGCCACGCGCATCTAGCCAAACATCCATACACAAACATGACACGCACACACTGAGTAGGTGTGCGAGAACGATTGTTGAGTAGGAAGTGAACGTATGAGTAAAAATGCGGCGTTGATTAATAATACAAGGACAACAGCTCAATATGGAAAATAAATATTTGCGGGACGGCGCACGCTGCACGCCTATCATCAAGCTTGATTTATAGTCCAATTTGCAGCACCAATTTGTTCTTTTCTCATTTCACTTCTTCAATCAAAAATGGATTGGTCGATGGAAAGTGGATTTATGACTGCTCGCTCCATGACGTGCTTGTTCTAAGTGTCCTGCAGAAACCTCGTCTTCTCACTGAATTTTGCCCATCCAGACGGGACTTTTCTGACTCGGCTTTAATTGTTTATCGTTATTTTCTGAAATTTATGCCTAGTGCTGGACGGACCGTTGAGAAACTCTGCTGGTTCAAATAAACTCCACTCTACTTTAGTTCAGTCTATAAAAGATGGTTTTAAACTTCTAGAGTGATTTTGTTCTCGTATAGAAGCAAAGAGCGAGCACCAGACAGATTTAACAGTTGTATTCTATACCCGGAAAAGATCCCGGCCGGCGTTATTAGCATCTTAAAAAGATACACATTTTCTAGGCGCTTTTGTTTCTGTGCACGGCTTGCAGCACATTCGTGCTCACACTGCTCACTGGTCATCGTCTTTCAGACAATTAGATCGGCTTCTAGCACAACTGCTGGTTAGCTTTCTTATCCACAGCACTGGATGGATGCATATTATAGTGGCGAAATTTACATCTTTCGAAGCTCTGAGGGCTGAAACATTGGCGGACGTCCGAGGCGAGGTCCAGCAGCAAGTTCCTGCTATTATCAGATTTTTATCGTTGCTCCATTCCAAGGAGATGATTTAGGACCACGTTGCATCTCATCAATCATTTTTTTATTTCTCTACCTCCGTGTCACCATTGCTTTCGTCCACTGCTACTCTCATGTCTCAGGTGTAGACCTACGCAGAAAAACTGTCCACTGAATGCAGCCACACCCCACCGATCTGTTCCTAATATAGTAAAAAAAGGAAGTTCGGGTAATAAGGCATTTGACTGCACCTATCGTTTCATTTTGTAGGTTTTTTTAAAAATTATCTAGTAACTGTGTGGTGTAGGAATGCTGAATTTATCCCTCCTCTTTTAGATTCAGGGATGCTTCCAAGACATTTCAGGACGTTTTACATCATCCATCGCAGTGCAGTTTACGGGTTTAAATGCCAAACATTTTGTATTGTTATGTACTTTGATTAAAATTTCATGGGACTTTAGCATAATTAAGTGAAACTGCGTAAAAAATTTGCTAAAAGACACATCGGTGTATTCAGTTTTTGCAAAGACTCACCTCAGTTTGATCGCATCCTATTACCGCACCACACTCACTTGGCTCAACATTTTTTAATATTTCAGTGACGGCTTAGCGTTTTTACCTTTTTTTCCCACTTGTAACTGATTTTGGTATTATTTTTTGCTGGATTTGGTGCTTTTTTTCAGCCAAATCTCCCACTCCTCTAAAACAAAATTCATACCTCTTTTGCTACTGATCTTGCAATGTAGCAGGAGCGACCTTTGGTCAGTTTTTGAACTTTTTGCTTCCCGAACGTCTGCAATACAAGCGAAGACTGTAAATTGCATGACGTAGAAAGCTACAAATCTGAAATTTTTGTGCTTTTACATGCTAAATAGGCTAAAAAACCATACCGAGTTTTGTTAGCTCTGGCTCATGTCCGTATGTCCCCTGCTTAAGTAACAGGAAATGGTACCATAAATTACTTGTGTGAAATGTAGTCTACAGCTGCGGGCGGGAGCTAGCAAAGTTGCGTTTGACTGTACCCCGAGAACAAATAAGAGTCGCGTCGGGGGTGTTGGATTCTGTTGTACTGTCCACGGTTGATTAGGAGCAGCGTACGGTAATAAATTTTTGTATGTATATGTGTACCGCAGTTTTTGGCCCTCATCTAGGCATAAATTCCGAATGCTGACATGTAATATTTCTGGGAGCAAGAAGCAATTTAAAATAGCGAAACACTCTTTTAGAGCTGAATGAAATCCATGTTGCTTCAAGATGAGGAGGAGTCTTGAGGTAATTTTAAGAAGAGTGTGCACTTGTTCTAGAATCCCTTTTTTTTCAGTGTTTTTTATTCAGATCCCTTCAATTATAGCTTGAAAGCTTTTGCAGCTACGATGGTGAGGAAAGTGCGAGGGTGCGAAGAACATCTTACAGTTATATTGAAAAAAAAAATGCTGATCTGTAAATGGTGCAGTAAACCATTCATCAAAATTGTTTCATATCCACTCAATAGTTTTGCAAGTGCCAATTCAAGCAAGTAGAAGCACTGCGGTTAACAAATAGACTAAAAAACGACGCAGAGATATATTCTAGCCCAAAAGAATCAGTGTGCACAAATCATCCTGGGCTTTCTGTTTCGGTTCAGTTGAAAAAACATATTTCTTTCAGTTATCACCACTAGTCAGAAGCAGACACGTACGCCTGCAACTAGTTGGGATGCACGTCTGAATGAAAAAAGGGTGTTTTTAGGTCGAAAACGAGACATGAGATCACGAGATTTGAAAATAGGGACGAGAGGCTGGAAGGCGACGGGAATCTGATTGACTTGTTTAACGATCGAAAAAATGAGTTGTTCGAGGTACGCGCGGGGGATGGCTAAGTGAGCTTTACCTGTCCATAGAGGAAAAATTTAATCGAATAGTTGGGAAATGAGAGCTACACTGTAAGAGCTTGAGCGATCTTGCAAATCCTTTTTTGTTCTAGTCTGACAGTTTCGGATAATCTATTAATGCATATTTATCCCGGCTTTCGCACCTTTATTTTTCTTGTTGAATGATTCCGATCGATCCGAGCCGGATTTGGAGGACATGCTATTTAGAGCTCGAGCATCGATCGGTCACTTCTGTCGCGAAATGCCCCATTTCCCGTGGTCAGTTTGCTTGGCGCATTTTAAATGCCTTGTTGTTTTATATCGAGTTCATTTCGTCGGGAGTATGTAAGTGCGGACAAGTCGCAAGGGATGGTCCCATCGCCTCATGCGCCATTTGGCCTCTTTGCGTTCGTGGTTTCATCAGTTACGCAGCGGCAGTGCGGCTGTATTCGTCATTGTCTTTCAAAAAGTGTATGTGCATCAGTTCCCCGGAGTGTCGCGCTATATGTTCATGGAGCCGCCTTTGTTTCCTAGAAAACTTGTAGTGGTGGGCCAAAAGAAGAAGTGTTAAATTAGCAAAATCCTTCAGTAAATGAGTTGTTTAGCCGCTGTTCTGCTTTGTTTTGTTGATTTGAGCCGTTTTTGGTTGTTTCCTGGCAAAAATCCGAGGATTGTGCCCGTTGTGCCGGGTGAAGTTTCCTCGCGAAAGAAGGGCAGGGGGTGATTGAAATTTCGCATGGCACAGTGCGGGCATCTTTGGAGAAAAACATTTGGAAGTTTTAAAATTAGAAATTGTCGTTGCTGGGAAGGCGGCTCTGGAAATAAGGAAGAGGAAAAAAGCGGATGCAATATGTTGTTCTTTGAGGATACTGTGTGTGCCGGATGGGTTCGAAGTATATAGTCGAGTCTATCTAGAAATCGAATCGTACTGCGGAGGAACATTGTCATTGTCACCGGCGGCGCATCGTCGTCATCATCATTATCATGACCATCGCTAACATCTACCGTAATCGCAGCCGAACAGAGAGCATCGTCGGCGGCGGGTTCCGATGGTGCGGGGGAGATAGGGTGGTGCTGTGTACTCCCCTCCCCCTACCTCCGTACGTCCCTAAGCGACAACCGTCGAGAAGCGGCAGCAACAGCAGCAGCAGCAGGCCGGCACGAAGCCATCAATCATTGGGTGCCAATCGACTTCCCATCCTGAACCGAACCCGTACCCAACCCCCTTCACGGTGGCGGCTTGCCTCCGCTGTTCCTGCATTCTATTCCACTCTGTTCTACTTCGCCAGTGCCATCTGCTCTCGAAACATATCTCGAGGAGGGGGAGGGGTTTCTTTCGAAGACTTTTCTTGGAAGGGTGGGATGTATGTGTACACCATAGACATGTGTGTGTGTGTGTGTGTGCGCGCACACCCAGCAAGCTTGTAAGGGTGCTACTGCTGCTGGTGGTGCACCCGAATTGAAGGCGGTCCTTTGTCCTCGCTGTTATCATCTTCATCATCATCGCCGTTGTCACTATCGTCCAACCTTATCACCAGGAACTGCAGCAGTGGCGGCGGGGTCTGTTTTGCATCTCAATTTCAGCATCATGGACGATCCCTCTGGTTTTGGTCATGGCGTGTGTGTGTGCTTGTGTCTGTGTGTTAGTCTTTTTCCGTGTCCGGGTGGCCAGATTTTAGGTGCGAAGGGATTGCTGTTTTGATCGGGATAATGAATACCCGCCTACTCGATGGAGGTTGCTTGAACGTCCAGCACAGGCGGGAGCACAAGAAAGGACACGGGGTTCGCGGTCGCCGGGGGGTTTTCAAAGAAATGGAAAAAAAGCAACCAATGAGGCAGGCTTCCTTTTCTAAAAAATTTTGTCGTTTTTTTCTGTCCAGAGTAGGCGGCGAAGCCAAACCCACTTTTCATCCGTTCTTCATGCCCCCGCTCTGCTTCCACATCCTCTTCATCCTCGACTGCCACTGAGCAAGCGTCACAGATCGCTGCACCGCTGCCCGTGTTATTTCGACTGATTAATCTCCAATAGCTTTAGTTCCAACACCTTAACATTTCTCCCACCGACTTTTCGTGCCTCGAGTTTAGGAAAAACACTGCTTTGTTCGCTCACCAAGCTTCACTCGACAAATGAGGCCCCTCAACAGCTTTTTTTGATGAACATCAGAAACCCGGATGCCTCAACAGTGACCACAGATCTGTATTTTCCGAAATACTTCCCAGATATATGCATACCCTCAAAAAACCCAGGTACACCAAGAAATAGGAACCTTGTGAAGTTTTTTGCCTCAAGGAAATGAAAGAGGTTGATGGCTGATGAGTAAACAAAATCCGTTTTTTGTTTAGTCGCTTAATCCGTCCCTGATCCCTCTCTGGTCAGTTATACTTCACCAAACCACCATATTTTGGGCAATCAATACACCAGACTAATATACGCAGTTTTTTTAAAGATAACTATTTATGCGACGGTCAAATTCTAACACTACAATCTGCGGTACAGGATGTTCTGAGGAGCGGACACATCGAAATACAGATACAGTATCTATCCTCCCCTGGCTTAATAAACCGTGTTGCCATTGTTTTCGTTCCGGAGATTTCCTAAGAGAAGTTATCGAAAACGAAAATTTACTTGCTGGCCTTTGGAAAGAATGGTCTACATCGGAGTCGGAGACTTTCTAAACATTTGGAACTAATTCATCGGACTTATTTGGTGCTGTCGGTGTATTATATGTATATGAATATATTTTCATCTGCCTAATTGACTGACTACTAATCTGTCACTCGCTTTAAACGACGGCGCATCCTTCATCCTTCAAGGGAGCGGGAGTGGCAACGATGGGAGGGAGAGGCGCGTCTTTCAATCACCGAACGAAATGGTCATCTCCATAATCATGATTATTGGTCATGATTATAACGACTATCATCATCAGCAATCGGCTGAAGTAGAGGTTGAAGAGGGCACCCAATTCCGTGTCTGCGGCAATAACAATAGCGTTATAATTTATTAGCGCCTATAAAACTGATTTAGGAGAACTTTTGTATGAAGAGAAGCGGCAAGAATAGCAGCGCCGTTCAGAGGAAGCGCAAAGGAGCCGTGTAAATCGCCACATTTACTATTATTGTTATTATATTACTGTTATCAGTATCATTATTATTGCCATCATTCTGGTCACCGCCATTATCAGCAGTGCTACGGTGGCAGCCCAAGACAAATGTCACAGCGGGTCCGTCAACATACGCAATTTCTTCACTCCCTATAATTTTTCTTTGAACGTTGTAGTCAATCATCCAGTGAACGCGAGCGCGTTGTGTGATTCTATCATTTTTTAAGAAGCGCTTCAATTAGATTACTCCTTCAAGTGTCATCGCGTTAGATTATTGCCTCTTCATCTTGCCCTTTCCGATTTGTCGCCAGCCATATTTAACGACATACTTTGATCCGAGTCAGCTGTCTTTCGTTCCATCATATTGCATTCTCTGCGCCACCAGTACAACCCTGACAATGCTTTCATCTTTGCTGTAGCTAAAATTGCATTGCTTGGTGGTCAACCTGCTTCATCGTCCATCGTTCGTTCTTCTGCTTCCTTCGGTGTTCTTCAGGTGTGAAATGCTAGATGTGTTGCATTTACACTCCACCCTCCCCTGATATTTCATATTGGCCGTGTTAGGGGGATTTCATTAGCCGGGAGTTCTCGGCGGCATTGAGTTACGAGTGCTTTTGCTTACCATCCTTAATTACCGAGTGAAACACAGCAGTAATGCCGCCATACGTGATAGCTTTAAACCGAAAGGAGGGCCCACTGAGCATGGAACGGGCCATGAATGATTGGCAGGTCTTCAAGACTCACCGCAAGGTACTGGGGCATGGTGTGACATTGACTTCGAGATTAAAATTCAGTGAGGAGTTATTCGACAACTAGACTTTCCCTGTGCACTAGATCATCTATATGAACTTGTGAAAATAATTTATCGTGTGTGATCTGGCCGTGCATTGGAAGTACGTTCCAGTGTTCTGAAAGACAAACGTGCGTTTGCTTCCCAAAATGTCCAGTAATTTGACAGCTTTCAAGTTCGTCCTCCTGGACTAGCTACCTCTCGTCTTTGCGTTCAGAAACTTTAACGTCAAATCTTGGACGTACTAGCACGGTAGTGTCTTGTGCGCCTTTGTTGTATTTTAGCGTTTCTAAAAATTCAGTTTCTTTTTGTCCTGGCTGTTTAAAACTGTATGAACTTTCAAAAATACTGTTAGATGTCGCGAAAAAAAGCGCTAGTTTTCTGCATTTCTGCTGGCCCTTGTGATATGGCCCATGTTCAATCCTAGGTGATTCACAAATCTCGCCGCTTAGAGAACTTGTAAAGCAGGCGGCTAAAAAAGTGTATTTTGTGGCGCGCTATTGTCTGTTTTTCTTTAACATTATTGCATATTTTAGTCATTCACTTCAAACGTACCGTAGTATGGTCGCAGGAATAGAGTAATCGCTAAACTTATGCACCCGGTCTAGCGTCTGCGCTTCCTCATTTTACACTTCAGCGGAATGAAAAAAGGATTCAAAAAATCTCCATTTCTTTATCTGTTTGCACGATTTTTCAGGAGATAAGAGCGTGTGCGAAACCAAGTGTTTCTGAATCCAGTCCCCCGGGAGGAAATGGGAAATGGCTTTAGATGTTTTAGTTGACAAACGACGAGAAAGAGGAAACTTGGACAGATTGCATTCTCACCAGAAACTAAAAATTATGAAAAGTATTTCGGCTATTGCTGAAAGTTTCACCAGCTTTTTTTAAAAAGGTGCAGTAAATAGTCATCGCGTCGTTTTTATCCATATTCAGAGTTAGTGAAGAATGCTTAGTAACTCATCCAAAAACCAGATTTCTTATAGAAGTTAGTTATCATCGTCCTGAAACGCTGTTGCTCCGCTGACTGGATAGCTCCTTAAAAAAAGAAAATTAATTCGTTTTTATGCAAAACTGGACCCAGTTTGCGAAGACTTTTTATACATTCTGCTTTTGTTATGATTACAGGCATAGGTTTTAAGGATCCGGGAGAGAGAGAAGGAACTGGAGGCGGAGGCACTGAATCGATATGGCATTTCATAGGCAGCGCAAATGCGTATGCACATTTACAAGGCATTTGAAATTGCATGCATTAAGCCAATTATTATAAAGGCACATGTTTGTGCTTACCTTTCGAAGTATGGTACTTGAGCGCGCTCGTCAGAATCCTTTCAAAGTTTGTGTCCTTTGAGCGGCGTAAATAAGACTCATCGCAAATGCAGTCAGTGTTTTACTGGGCAATAGTTGTCTCAGTAAGGCGCTACTGTAATGGTGTATTGGAAGCGCAGCACGCGTGCTGCTAACGCGCCTGCTCCGTAATAGTGCTTTGCCGGGCCACATCTACCCAAGTTTTTCCTAGAATTTTGCTTGATTTGTGGAATTTTTCTACCGTTTCCCAAATCCGCTAATCTTGCTGTTGGATTCTTTTCCTCACTGTTTGTTGGTCCGAATTTGTCCGCTCGTTTTTTGCTTCCTTTAATGACAGAGGAGCACAGGCCTGACTTGAAAAATAGTTTAAACGATCAGAAGTTTCTTGCCTTGTAAGCGAAATGAGACTGTAGTGCCACTAAATGCGCATGGCTACAGCTGAGCTCATTATTCTGTTATAGTTTGTTAGGTAGATGATCCTCGAACTGATGCCGCAACTTCTTCCTGTTGTTTCGGTCACTGTGATGCGCTAGGGAATGTGAAATAATGGCTAATCGCTGTGCGCCAGCATCGTATTCATAAGCCACTGAACCATATAAAATTGAGCAGTTGATCACCGCTCTGTGCATGTCTGTGAGCAAAACGGATGAGGGTGCCTCGACTCTTCCGTTAATCTGCTAAATGGCTTTTACGCGTGAGTGGTTGATATTACTTCTATCAAGGGGTCAGTAATTGGAGGAGGTGCTGGAGTATTCTGCTTTTCGAATTCACATGCTTCGCATACTTCTTTACTCACGTGTGGTACTTTGATAATTAAAGGACAGGCCGATGTTGTTGGGTTCGTGTGTCGTCTGGGAGCATAGTACTGCGCAGGTCGCACTGAACTGAGCTGTGGAAGCTTCGGCTCGGAAGGGTCAAAGTTCTAGCTTAACTGATTCTATTTTAACGTTAAGTCGATACTGCTGAGGCTTTCAGTCTGTCACGAGACATCTCAGGTGCGCAGCGGAGACGGGAAAACGCCATAACGCATGGCTCTTTTGGAACAGAAAATGCAGTTGATCCTTTATCGTCGCAGTGGTGCGAGCGTGTTGCCTGGAGATTTTCCAGAGGGATCACTTTCAACGTGTTTGTTTCGAAAAGGAACAAGTTTTGATGCGAAATAGGCATAGCGGGTGACGGAAGAAACCGAGTCAATTTATGCTGTCGAATCAGCGTCACATAAATTATAGGATACACGGAGGGGGGTGGGAGCAGTGTTGCAAATCATTGGGAAATTAGGGAATTGATGCTTGGTGATGGCGCGTTATTGATGTGAAACTTTCGATGATCAATGGTGACAGGCCCGACAAACGCTTACATAAATAATCCGTTTAAGTGAGCAATGGGTCCTGTCAGGCAGACTTGAGAACACTTCACCCCATCGTGTCTGCCACTCTTTGATGGACATCCATCACCGCGCCAGTGGTCAGCTTCTGGAAGGCGCCAGTTTCGATGCGTTCGTTCCGGCGTCTGGTTGCATCCTTGGCTTCGCTCTTACACTTCCTTAGGATCGCTTTAGGTGGGAGGTCATCCTATCCATCCATTGCAAAGATTGCTATAAGCACTGCGTGCGTGAAGCTTGCACAGTGGCCAAGGCATTGCGCAACCACTGCTGCTTGGTGCATTCGATGAAGAGGGGGAAATCGTGACTCAGTTTATTCTTAGGTCTTACCTGCTTCAATGTTGCTTGAGCGGTAAAGTGAATCGCGCAGTAAAGCCTAATGCAGTTCTTATCAGGTTTTGCACTATTTAACAGTTTTTTTTTACTGTTACTGATCGCAATCTTTTCCTGTGTCAGTAAGTACTACAATTAATCCAAAAGTATGTGGGAGTGGATAGTACCTTACCACGGTTTTTTCGGGCTGTGAAAGACTCCCTCTTCATGCACAGACACTTTCGGCACTTTTTTTTGTTTTGAAAAGAAGTAATGTTTATTAGATAATTGAATGCTAGTAATAATTACCAGTAATCCAGGAAGCATAAAATAGTACAATAAAAAATTTTTTTCTGGGGATGGGAAACAAGTATTTAGCTTTCTGGTTTGTTACTGAATAGAAAAAGTAGTTTGGGGCGTATATTGACCAATTACATTTAGGAACTGTTCTTTTAGATCGCGATAAATCCGCAGACATACACTTCCCTCTCCCCTGCATCGGCGAACTTTTATTTTTAGCAAACAGTAGAGAACCGACATACAAAATTCAGTGAATCATATGGCGATATGGAAAGTAGTATCAAATTTTTGCCAACTGGAACCCATCATAATATGGATTTTCTTCCAAAATTTGCGTATTTTTTGCAGTAAATTCTCCCGACTATTGGTTCTTTTCTGCCGATGTGTCCGAATGACTGTTGTTGATCCAATCTGAAACAAATTTGGAAGGACTGTGCTCCAGGATTTACGGCTACTTTGGTTTCTGTCTAACTTCTCTGTTTTATTGCATTTATTCCTTTGCGGCCGATCTTTTGCATGAGAGATGTTTCATTTGCTAAGGTGTTGGTTCCCAGACAGTTTAATGCACTGTTGCACTGCTCGTACGTTGAAATCTGAGTTTCCTAGATCGTTTTTATTAACAGCCATTTCAGTATTTTGATGAGGCACCATCATAACTGCTCCGATTGTATACGGCTTTGCTGATACTGATGAATTTCTGCTCTTTTAAATTAGTCGAATTCTTTGGAGGTGTTGCACACTCGGATTCCCCAGTATTCACTGCTAGTCAGATAGAAGTCTTTACATGATATCGGCCGCATGTGGTAGGGCTAGTCCGACTGTAATCACGTACCTGCTTTACTTATGCGTGGTAGTGCTACCTGGGATTCGAAATCAATTTTTTTACATGAACTTGCGAGCAGTTTCATTCGCAGTTGAATGCTTTGAAAAGGTGACAGAAAGCTGTAGTGAGAATAGATTTTAATCGAATCAACGAGATGGGGTGGGCCTGACTGCAGCAGCACCACTATCAAGTAATTCCATCATTTCGGCTTCTTTTTTTGTGTTTACAAAACTACATTTTTCGCAGGACAAATTTTCATTTGACTGAAGGTGGTTTCAGATAAAACACACACTTTAAATCAGCGGAATGCAAGAGCGGATGGACAGAGAACTTTCCAAATTCTTTAGATTTTTTTCCGGTAATTGGTGATAACGTTTGGGTAATATTTTTCTTCCTTCCCCTCTCCCCCTGCATCAACTTGTCCTTACGATGGAATACTAAGTGGTAACTGCTCGTTCGAAACAAGCAACACTTTTCCGAGGAACTAGCACACATATCTGAATGAGCGTGTAGGAACTGGAACTGAGCGAAGAATGGCTTCAATCTCGACCTTCTTGAAGTTACCCACGCAGCTTCTTTCTTTGAAGTAACATCTTTATTTCGTGAATCCAGACCTTCCCTAGAAGAATCTGTCACCAGTATAATATTGAACGTTAGGCCGTTTTTTAAAAATAAATCTATTCCAAGAAATGCTAGCCTTGACTTTTTTACAGCTTTAGACCAGGAAGGATTAATCTAATTTTTAAGTATAAAGTAATCGGTCTGAAATTTCGACCAGTGGACTTTTCATTAGTGACATTTATCCATGAAGTACAGGGCGTGTATTTTTTAAAATTTCTTTGGTGTAGTTCGTCGAATGGACTGACTGGTTAATTTATAAAGCGGACCAAAAAAGTTTGAAATGTCTAGCACCTAATCTGACTTTAATTCACCCAAAGATTTTTCTTTTGGAAAGTCCAAATTAGGTGAGGAAATCTGGATTTTGCTGAGTTTTTCCCAAAATGTAGTATAATTGTGTCGAAGAATTTCGGTGAGGTCTGACCCTACGCAATATTATGTCGCATGCACTGATAAATGATGTGGCTTTATCCTCGTCTTTATTGCTTTGAACAGCTCGTTTCATCGTTTTGTTTCGCTCTCCAGTGGGTAGCATTGCCATTCTGCCCGGCTTTGAGTTCGCAGCGTCCAATTTACCCCCTGCAGGCATTAAATGGTTTCTCCGATTTCATTGACGTTCTTGTCTCTCTTCGTTGAACATTAGCGGCCTAGTTTCTCTCGTTGTTGTCTCTCATTCTTGTCTTATGACCAGCCTAATCTTCTGGCGTATAAAGTTGCATTTTTGCAAGCGATTTATCGTAGAGAGCCCATTTTGCAAAATCTGTTAAAGATTGTGAATGCCGTCAAGGGGAATTGGGCTATAAATCTGTCTTTTTCTTTGTGAAATAACTAACGCATGTTGGCAGCATTCCGATTAGCAGTTTGAGAATTACTTCGCTGAGCCCATAGGCAGATATGTCCTGCATGAAGCAGAAACTGCAGGTGGATGATAGGTGGGGCGTGGCGATAGACAAAAAAATAATAGAACTTAATAACCAAGTTATGAGACGGCTTTTCCAAAAACGACATAGCGTTAGCTATTGAATCGACAGCCTTCCCTTTCATCACGTTTCTGGTTCCGCTAGTGTGATCGTAACGTATGAAATACACAAAGTCAGCAAGTCCTAAGTAGCCGTGGAACAGAGTAAGGCAAGCATCAGCAAGCTGCGGCCGTTCTTTATCACATTATTGCTGCAGTAATTCATCAGAAGTAACTGCATGTTCATCATTTCGTCTTGGCACCGAAAGCTTGTATAAAAGCAATGAGTCGTTGAATTGACCCAGTAATCCGCTCTCGGCATTGATGGGCAAGGAGCAGCAGCTAATCCTTTCTCAGCTGATTGTTTTCTCGCCTTTTTTCCGGCGGCTGTTTTCTCCTTCGTACGGAACATATAGTCGGTTTTCTTGCTGATTTGTCAAATTGCTAAAAAAAAAAAAGATGGAAATTCGTGCGGACAGCCAAATAACTGTTTAAGAAATACAGACTTGAAAAATTTAAATTTTAACCGTAGAACAGTGCAGAGTGTAGTAGTCTGGGCATTGTAAAATGTGTGTATGAATTACAGTACGGCGATGGTTATGGGCCACCGCCCACGGCATCGGATGTATATGCCGGTGCAGGTACCGATCCAGCAGCAGCAGCATCGCTCGGTTACTTCAGTATGGGAGCGTATCCGCCGGTTGGCTCCGCACCACCGACAATGCTAACCGATCCGCTCAATGAGCAAATGAAACGGGATAAGGAGGCTATCTACAAGTCAGTCTCAGTTATTCTCTTCCGATTTTTTGTCGTATTTTGCTAAAACATAGCTTGATGAGAGGGGTCACAAAGGCAGAAAGCATCGAGAGACAGTCTTTAAATGAGCCAAGATATCAGTTCAGCGAATGATTGGAGGCATCACTGTCTTAACAGGATGCGACTCCTCTTGACCCGTGGTTAAGCATTGCATCAGCGAACCGCCACTGATGAGCAAAAGCACCATCACTCGCACATGAACAGTCTGCAGATCCTTTGTACGGATTGCATTGCAACGAAATATCACGGCTTTTACAGTCTGTAGCGTCTGCCTAGGGTGGGCGTATGGAAGTGTAACACTGATAGGCACATAGATGCAGTATCTTCAGTGTTACTTTATGGTGCGCTCTTCTGACAGTGAGATATCTCGAGAGGCGGGGGGATGAAGGGGATACGAATTTGTTGCATTAGAGCGATTTTGAAGTACCGTATTAGAGAGCATGTTTTTTAAGAAAATTGAGAGGATAGCATGGAGATGTCTTCGGAGGACAGAATGAGCACTGGTATTTAATTCAAATTTATTCGCTGCACTTGCGTGCAGCAAGCTACGTAATGCTGATAGCCTCTTGTTTGAAGAGTGCTTGAGAGGCGCGCGAAGGCAGCTTGAATCTCTGTGCGCAGCAACATGGATTCTTTCACTAGAAGAATCTCGTCGGCGACTCAGCATCTCTACATCCGCGCAGCACTTCGAACGTGTGGCCGGCATTTGATAACGGCAGTGCATTGCGCCTCAGTACTTGGACTTCGAGTACGCGCAAAGACAAACTTTTTTTGTTGCAGCCATCCGTTATTCCCGCTTTTATCGTGCCTTTTCGAGAAATGCGAGTTGGCGACTTGTACTCCTCGGGATCAGAACAATCGGGATAGTGCTGCAACGTCAACCTCATCTGCCTCTTCCGCAAATGATGTATGCTCATCGGCATCATTCAAGGACGACCTAGCCGATTTTGCTAAAATGGTTAGCCTTGGCATGGCAGGTTCTTTTATTTTTGTTTATGATGCCTGTGCCCTTCTCGGAATTTGTCGTTCATCTTTCACCGTCATGCATCGCACATGCGAGGAAGCCATTTTCCACGTCAGAATTTTGCACTGGGGCGCTGTATCGCGCTGCATCCTGGGCGATTTCTAATTCTGCATACTCTCAGTTTGTTGCGCTTCTTAATTTGTGCAGCTGTTGTTATTGGCGCAGTTTTCTGAGTCCTCAGTTACCAGTAATATTCTAAATGAACCGAATTTCAGATGCAAAACGAAAAACCGTTTTATGTGCCGAACCCCGAAGTCGACACATTGGTATGTTGTGTCTCTTCTTTGTCTCCTACACCACATACAGTACGGTACGTCATTGACTGCGACGCGTTTAGAGACGGAAGGAATAAGGAACTATAAAATGCGATAAGAGGAAGTGAGATTTACCCATCCTGCAAGCTACGTTGCACATAAAGACAACAGCTGTTGATGCAGCGTACGCGTCTGCACCAGATTTTGCTGCATTTGTTAAATATCAGTTGAATGATTTGCCATTTTTTAGATGTTACAATCAATACAAGTGCTACGTTTCCATCTGTTGGAGCTGGAAAAGGTTGGTTGCCATTTTCCGGAATAATTTAATGGGGTGTTTATCACCTCGAATCCACAGAGCCATTGGCCCCTCCTCCCCTCACTCCCGCCCGACAAAATTTTTTTTAGTAAAGCTCAGGCACTTTTTGGTTCATTTAGAAAAAATTTTCGTAGGGCTCAGAGTTCTCTTTTGTGCCTAATTGCAAGATGATATGTGCACAGTCGCCTTTAGTGGTTTGAGGCAACTGTTTCCCTGGGTGTTGCTCCTTTTCCTGTTCGGTAGTAGCTTAAGCCTAGGTGTAAGCGTTGTATTATCCAGAACCGCTAAGTTGTGCACTAGAAGACGTCTTAATCGCATGTGTATAGTATATCATCGTTCGTTCAAATTGTCAGAGATATCGAATTACAAACTGTCGGCTTTCAGCAATCTCCTTGGAGCAAATGAGGATTATATAGGGGTTTAAAGTGCTACAAATTATGCAGGCCTTCTAGCCTTCCTGGGTTGACCTCAGTCTTTGCCTAAAAAAGGTTCATTAACTCAGTTTTGATTGTGTCTTTGATTATGACATTCAATTTCTACCGCTTAGCGGACCGAAGCATTGCTGTTCGTCCAGTTTTTTTTTTTTTTAAATATAGTTTTATATATATCATCATTAATATCTCTTTTCAACATAACCAAAGGACGTAAGCAAAAAATGGGACATTATGTAGGAATTGTGAAGCTGGTAAGAGATTACGTGACTGACAGTTGTCGCAGTGGTCCAGAAACAACTGAGTGGAATTAAATTAGAAGTGAAATCAGAAAAAAGTGAAGTGCAACTACGTGGCAATTTAAAACTCGCTCAAATAAATCGCTTTTAGGACTCCTCCATTTGGTTTTTTTTAAAGTTTGTAATCGAAAGCCGAGAATCTTGACTTCCGACTAAGAGCAGTCCGGAAGGATTCAGTACGTAATTGATTTGAGTTGAACTGCAGATTCCCGCCTTAATTAAATTTTAGCTAAACTACAAGTCCCGCAGAAACAGGAGGAGCTAGTTTTATTGGTACGACAAGCATGGAGACTGATAGGCTAGTGTTTGCTTTAGCATGAATCAGATGCATTAGAAAATGTTGGAGGTTACTGTAACTGACACTCCGGTAAGCTTGTTTTCTGAAATAAATGACTTACTTTTCCGCTTATTTATTTTTTTTGAAAGGCTTATCCAGAGTGTCAGCTTCGCCATTAATAAGGAAACCAATTCCTTTGCGACTCGTCCATTCATTGTGCTTTTCGCATATATGCAAATCCGAAAACGCAAATTATGAGGACCCATGGTGCGCGTGTGTGTGTGTATATGTGTATGTGTGCGTATGTCCGACTCGGCACCCATGTAACCTCCGGCACCAAAATTTTGCTTGCGGGTTCCCCGACCAATACCACCCCAGGACCGCGGCACCAACTCCCACGCAAGTCTGGGCCCCGCGTACGGAAGCGTGAAAGTTTTGACGGGAAAATCGCTAACTCGGGAACCAGAAAAGCTAGAAAGCTGAAAATTTGCAATTATGTTTCCCTTCCACATAGAACACAAAGATTTCAAACCCAGCCTCCAGCCATGCATGGTTCTCGCGTACGGCCCTGTGAAGGTTCCTGGCGAGAAAATCGCTAACTTGAGATCCAGGGAAGCTCGGAGGCTGAAATTTCCAGGCAATGTTCTCAGCGCATGTACAACTTAAATTTAATAAATTCAGCCCCTCTTTTTGCGTGATTCTCACGCATGGTCCTGTGAAAGTTTTTGGCGGGCGAATGCGTAGCTCGGGACTAGGAAAGCTGGGAAGCTGAAATTTTAATGGAATTTCCTCTGTTCAAGTATCGCGTAATAATTAACTTCCCGAACTTCGGGCACTAGTATTTCACACATTCTAGCTACTGGGTTTCCGAGTGACCACATTACAGCACAAAATACTGCAAAAACGTATGATCGCACGAGCCCGCTCGGCGCGCGTCGCCAGTGATTTTTACCGCAAATTAATAGTAACGTATGTCAAGAAATCAAAAGCAACATTCGTTTGCTCCTAATCAACCCTCGAAAGCACGGCAAGAGTGATAGATCAGCACTATCACTCTTCCCCACCTCTTACAAAGAATTAATTACTGGGGAGAGGGCGAGGAAGAGGGAAGTGGGGGGGGGGG